>JAEQML010079862.1:0-11816 GCA_016904865.1 Pissodes strobi | reverse complement strand
ATGTTATTTTTTATGACCAGCTTTAGGTATAATGCTTATAAATAAATAATAAAATATTTAATGATTTTATATTTTAAGTCAAATGGTCGACTACTGGCACATCTATCTTAATCAAGGAAGGTATTTTTTTGAAATATTATTAAACTGGATAATTTATTTATATTCGCCAAAATAGGTTTCTTCGAATGTTAGGCATTTTACTACATTTTTCTTCTCTTAAATTTTCGTTGCCAAAGGAAAGGGAATAAATACAACATTTGAATTATGTTCAGTAAGCATATTGATTTAATCAAATATCTATTTATATTTCTTTATCTCCAATTCATTCACACCGTAGTCAATTCAACATAATTGACATCAGATAGGCCTTCGATCTGAGATATCACAATGGCCTTTTATATCTACAACGTCACAGATAAATAGGTACATATACAATATTTTTCTTCGCCCTATGGAGATGGCTAGAACTAAACGTTTTGTTATCGTCTTCATTAAGGGGATCTAAGGATACAACTAATATCACATTTCCCAACAGAGAAGCACTAATAGTTTCCAATGATTAATAATATCTAACATCGACATGGATCTATATATTATTATTTTGCACTGTATGCTTTAGATAATGTAATTATTATTAAGAGATCAAGAATTAGAATTAAAGAAAGGAACATCTCCTTATTTGTCTGATGGACTTAGCAATTAATGGAAATATTGATCCTATCGAGGAGCCTCAAATCGTTTTTTTTTTACAGAAAAAGAAATGTGCTTCAGTCCTAAGCCCATCGAATATTTTGATTTAGAGAAATCTTTACATTCTGCACTTACTAATCTACCGAACTATGAAATTTACAATATAATTTTATTATCACATACGAGTTTTCAATGATTCGTCGAAAACCAAAAACAAATTTTAAAATAAATAATTATTGGCAAAGTTTTCAACGAACTACTGAATATGATGGTTTATTACCGGTCACATTGCAGAATTACATTCTTGGTATCAAAACTGGACTTGTGCTTGCATCAGATGATATGGTTGAGCTGCCCGAAGGTGACAATGACGGATGAGACGCTGCAAATTGCCTTTGTGCCATCATATGTTCTGGAAGCACGAGGTTGGTATAGTCCATAGGGCCTTGTAGAAATGATGAAGCTGCCATGTTCATCCTGTGGGGTTGGGCGGCCATCAGCCTGTCCATGCTGTAGGGAGCGTGATGCGGAATTGGCGTTGGTCGTAGGTCTTCCAGCGTGGATATAGGGCCAACATGGATTCATTGTAGGGTGAAAGGACTGATGATGCATCATTGCATGCAGCGGATTGTAGATTGTCAAGCTTCTGCGAAACGCCTCGTTTGAAAGTGTAGAACTCAATTGATTTATACTAAATGAAACACTTTGTATTCCATGCAAAATTTAATTCAAAAGGACTTCCCATAAAAGCATAACAGAGCGCTTACGGCCTAAGCCATTATCAGTGTTACCTGAAAAGTAAGTAGAAAAACCACTCATTAGAAAAAGAAAGTGGCTGTTGTGAGATCTTTAGGAAGATAATGATAAAATTGACAATGTTATATCAGGATTCTGAGGGTGTTGAAAATTTGAAAGGCATTAAAATAGGTGTGTAAGTTGAGAATAGTGCTTTTTGTATTTTTTGTGTGAATTTTTCAGAGACAAAGAAAAAAGGTAGAGGTTCTAACACTTACTTGTCATTGGACCTGAAGAGCATATCAACGAAGAGAAAACAAACAAGACCAACAAACAACGATCAAATCACAATTAAAAAGTTAAAAGTCACATTTTAAATGGTAACATAATTAAAGGACAATGCCCAAACCACGCTTTTCGTGGAACGACAAAATGTGTCGTTGAAGTTGACAGTCTAGACAAGTAGACTCTGAGGACGCAGGAAGTGAACCGCAATAAAATTAGCGGTAAATTGAAATCTTGAAACTAAATGTTAAACTAATACAGACAGTTATTCTGAATACAAATGAAGTACCTACCTAACTTTACAAAGTAAGTCTAGAGAACAGACTGGCTGACACTAAGCTAGATGAGGCCAAAAGATATGATCAATGTTATATAAAATAATTTTAGAGCATAAACGATGACCTAAGAAGTTATTGTATTAAAAAGAAAGAGAGCGCTTACTTGAATGAACAATAGTATATTTGGAACGGTTGGAACGAAAAACTAAAGTCAAAATTTTTTTATAAAAAATAGCTGTATTAAAGGCAGACATCAGCCCGACCACATCTACGAGACTGCCCCCCCCCCCCCTTTGTTGGGTTGGTAAAATTCTTATTTGGAAATTGAAAATAACACTTTTGTTAAGGGTATTTATAATCAGCGCAGTAGATATGGGCAAGACTGACCTCACCCAAAAATGAGCTGTGAAGAGATAAAATAAATTAGATACTCTTGATGGATAGCTATTAGAGAAAATGAAAGAAAGAAAGCACTCAGTAAGTAAGATTTATATAAGTGAACACAAAAGAACTTTAGTTAAGACGTCTCCTGTGCAAAGGAATGTATGTTCTATTTAGACTAACCTGCGTATTCAGGCAATGGCTGTTCTGAAGCAGCTCGCTGTTGATCTCGATATCCTCAAAAAAGTCCAGTCTGTTGAAATTTTTTGATGAAATACTATGTAAGATTTTTGAGTTGGAATGAGGACTAAAACTATGGTTATAATTGCGTAAATGTTCTCCAAAAGAAGAGTTATTCCTATTTAAATGTTCACTGATGCGGACCCTTAATGACCTGCAAGTTCTGCCAATGTAGGTGCTCTCACACGGATTGCATGACAATTTATAGATTTCATTTTTCCAAAGGGCATCTATTTTATCTTTCGTATTGTTTAGAAATGTTTGTAATTGATTCTTAATTTTGAACGAAATAAAAGAATTACTGGCAAATTGGCGAATTATTTTAGAAATAGTTTCATTAGTTTGAATATTAAAAAAAGGGATCGAGAAGTATTTTTTAGATGTATTGTCCAACAAGCCGTGAGAGAGTTCCCTTCGCAACTTCTTTAGTTTAGTTTTAGTGATCAGATTATCATCAAGACTGGGGCAAATTGGTTGTTAAAGGCGATCTGTTTGATTATGTTCACTTCATTGTTGTATTCCCTATTAGACAGAGGTATATTGAGTAGCCTATTGACGTAGCTATGAAAAACTGCCATTTTGTGCTGCCAAGGGTGGGGGGATAGATAAGAAATAGTATGGTCAGTCTGGGTAGGCTTCCTGTAAATAGCAAAATCAAGGCCATCCAAACTTCTACGTACAGAAAATTGAGTTTTTTATTAGACTCGAGTCAGTGGCGTAGCTAGAAATGTGGGCGTCGGGGGGCAAGCCTATCCGCTGGCGCCTAAAAAACCTATATTTTGTGTATATACGCAAATTAATCAAAAAATAATACATCATAATATCAAACGTATATTTTTAAAGTGACACTTCTTAACGCGCGCCGGGAGTAAAATTTGAAGGTCGCGATCCCGACACATGACGGGCGAGCTGGCAGGGAACGGAAAACGGTCACGGACATTTATTGTGATATCTTTGTTAGTTTACAAGATATGAATACGGGATTTGCTCTATTATCTTGTCAAGACATAAGCGAAACTTTTATGAAGAGTAGTTTTTTTTTTCATTTAGGCCTTCCCTTTTTGTTAATTGAGTAATACCTATATTTAAAAAAAAACATCTTTTTAACCAAATCCGTTAAGATATGTATAAGGCTAGGGCGTTTAATTATTATGATAACTTTGTTAGTTTACAAAATAAAAATATGGGGCTAGCACTATTACTTTGTCAAGACATAAGCGAAACTTTTATGAAGAATAGTTTTTTCATTTAGGCCTTCCCTTTTTGTTAATTGAGTGATATATTTTAAAAAAACAACTTTTCAACCAAATTCGTTAAGGTATATGTGTAAGGCTAGGGCGTATAATTATTGTGATATCTTTGTTAGTTTACAACATCAAAATATGGGGTTTGCTCTATTACCTTGTCAAGACATAAGCGAAACTTTTATGGAGAATAGTTTTTTTTGTCATTTAGCCTTTCCCTTTTTGTTAATTCTTGACAACCAACGGAAACCTACTGAACCTGGTACCATCAGAGGAAAGGACCCTGATGATTGAGTGATATATTTAAAAAAACTACTTTTTAACCAAATCCCAGGCTAGGGCGTTTAAGTTTAAGAAGTTTCACATCTGATATGCACCCATAGTGCACACGCTTTTTTTATTTAGAGGAATATGAATATAAAATATATTAACGGCAACCAATCAACAGGTACATACATATTTAAATACAAACGTAAACTAAACATCTGTAACCTTAATTAATTAATTAAACATTGGAGTCTTTCTTTGGTTTTAAGTCTACGTAAATTGATAGATTATTTGATCAAAATTAATTTTTGGACAAATTCATTTTCTATGCGTGAAAAACAGACTTTTAACGACCGAAATTTTCGAAATTTTTGTCTTTGAAGTCACATGCCGCCTTACGCAGCGTTTTTACAAATTTGCATGTACCAAATGCCGCCGCGCCGGGATGCATATTTACACATCCTAATATACGACGGTACCAGGGTGCTAAAATCGGTTAAGTTTTGTAAGCGTCTGTACAATACCTCCTACAACAAGAGCTACAAAAGCTCACTGATTTGGGCACCTAATCGAGCCATGTCTTCACGATGCAATCAATTTGCGGCGAAAGCCTCGTGGTCGAGAGGTATAGGTGGTTAGGTCTCAATTCGGCGGCCTGGGTTCAAACCCCGTTGCTTTTTTTTTATTTTTTTTTAGATTAAGTTTCTAAACAGTTTTTTTCTTGATTTTGGGTATTTTTTGGTTTAGCACCTGGTTAGTTCCCTTTTCTTGAGCCGAAAAGTGAAATATTATATAACAGCGTATTCCAGGTGTCCAAATCAGTGAACTTTGGCTATCGGCGGCCCGGGTTTAAAACCCGTTGCTTTTTTATTTATTTTTTAGGTTAGGTTTCTAAACAGTTTTTTTCTTGATTTTGGGCATGTCTTGGGTTAGTATGGGTTAGCACCTGGTTAGTATCCTTTTCTGGAGCCCCCGTAGCGAGCGAAGCGAGCGGAGGGCCATGCGAAAAGTGAAATATTATATATCAATGTGTACCAGGTGCCCAAATCAGTGAGCTTTTGTAGCGCTACAAACGCTTACAAAACGAGGATGTGTAAATAAGCCGCCGGGATATATCTTTTTATTCCACAAAGAATAAATAATAAATACCTGACACAAAATGTATTGGTTGGGTAAAAAGTTTAATACATATTTTGCTATTTGATCTTTGATTGTATTATAATTTAATTAATTTAAAAACTCGGTTAAGCTCATGAGCATTGTTAGCATTAGCATATTTATAAATTCGGAGCGGCCGGCGCCTAATTTCTCTTGGCGCCGTGGGGCCTTGCCCCCCCTGGCCCACCCGGTAGCTACGCCACTGACTCGAGGTCAATCGTAAAATTGATGTTTGGATGAATGAGATTTAACTTATCCAAAAGAGCATTGGTTCCCTGAACTTCACAGTTCAGAAAACAAAGACAATCATCCACATAACGGAACCAATGAAGGATTTCACGATTGTAAGGAGTGACTATGTGTATATTTTTTAAGTTATTCATAAAGACATCTGCCAAATAAGGTGAAAGACAGCTGCCCATTGCTAGGCCATCAGGTTGTTTATAATATTTATCGTTAAATTGAAAAAAATCTTGAGACAAACAAGGTTAAGGAGAGATAATATATTAATTTTTTGTTTATCGTTAACGTTACATGAAGCTAGAAGGTCACCAACAAGCTGTACTGCCTCTGTTTTTGGCACCGTAGTAAAAAGGTTGGATACATCAAACGAGACCATAATATAATTTTGTGGAAGTGTTAAATTCTTAAGTTTATTAATTAAAGAGATTGAATTACTTAGTATGTAGGAGTAAACTTGATCGAATCCTTAATTAAGTTATATGTAAACTGCGCTAGGAAATAAACAGGTGTGTTGGTGGAACTTACCACAGGTCTGATAGGTGTGTCTATTTTATGAATATTTGGTAGACCATATAACCTCGGTATCGTAGGATTGCTAGAAATTAGATTTTTTCTAGCATTATTTTCTTCAAAATAACACCCCCAAAGTGCTTGATGAATCTGGTGACTTTCCTTATGAAGCTGTTAAAAGGGTTGTTAGATAAAAGAGAAAAACTATTGTCGACTACGAATATCTCAACTTTAGAGATGTAATTTGTCTTTCTGAGAACAACCAAACAGTTGCCCTTTTCTACTTTAGAAATAATAAGATTTTTATTTTTAATTTTTAACTTGAGTTTTTTTAAAGTTTTGAAGTAAACATTAGAAGTACGAGTATTAAATTGTGGAAGGTTTTTTTTTTGGTATTGTAAAGTATATTCTGAAAATCATTGCGGATTCTCTTTTTGATGTTGGAATCATTAGAGATTTGTTCGACCAAGACATCAAGTTCAACCGCGAACTGCAAAACATCGCCCTCAGAAAGCGAGGGTTTCAAACAATGTTTAAGCCCAAAATTTAAAAGCTCAAGTTCATTCGAGTCAAAAACTGTATCGGTCAAAAATTCTCTTTCATGAAATTTAAAATTTGAGAATCTCTTAGAGGCAGAGTTAAATCTTTGTAAGTTAGAATTAATTTTTTGTTTAATTAAAATATCTAGTTTTGACCCTACTCTAGAAAATTTCTTTTTACATTTTTTTTAATAACTCTAAAACTAAACATTTTAGAAAAAAATATCTTCCTAAAGGGTTAATTAAAAAAACATGTTAGCAGTGGTTTGCGTATGAATTTTTAACTACAATACGTTTATAAAATAACTGTAGATTCCGCACCTTTTTTAGTAGAATACTTTACTCTGCATCGTTTCCTGATGAGATAAAGCAATGTTTTAAGTATGAATTAGCTTCAAGTTCTCCTGGTTTGTTTGAAAACGGATCACTATGGAAAACCACCAAATCGACGTTATACACCCGTCATTATTTCAGAATCCAGATTCTATAACACATTACGTAATAGATGGAGGACACTTGCTTCTCAAAGTTTTGTGGCAAAACCCTTTTAACAGCTTCATAAGGAAAGTCACCAGATTCATCAAGCACTTTGGGGTGTTTTTTGAAGAAAATAATGCTAGAAAAAATCTAATTTCTAGCAATCCTACGATACCGAGGTTATATGGACTACCAAATATTCATAAAATAGACACACCTATCAGGCCTGTGATAAGTTTCACCAACACACCTGTTTATTTCCTAGCGCAGTTTACATATAACTTAATTAAGGATATCACCAAGTTTACTCCTACATACTCGGTAAGTAATTCAATCTTTATAATTAATAAACTTAAGAATTTAACACTTCCACAAAATTATATTATGGTCTCGTTTGATGTATCCAAGCTTTTCACTACGGTGCCAAAAACAGAGGCAGTACAGCTTGTTGGTGACCTTCATGTAACGTTAACGATGAACAAAAAATTAATATATTATCTCTCCTTAACCTTTGTTTATCTCAAGATTTTTTTCAATTTAACGAAAAATGTTATAAACAACCTGATGGCCTAGCAATGGAAGCTGTCTTTCACCTTTCTTGGCAGATGACTTTATGAATAACTTAGAAAATATACACATAGTCACTCCTGACAATCGTGAAATCCTTCATTGGTTCCGTTATGTGGATGATTGTCTTTGTTTTCTGAAGTTCAGGGAGCCAATTTTCTTTTGGATAAGTTAAATATCATTCATCCAACCATCAATTTTACGATTGAACTCGAGTCTAATAAAAAACTCAATTTTCTGGACGTAGAAGTTTGGACGGCCTTGATTTTGCTATTTACAGGAACCCTACCCAGACTGACCATACTATTTCTTATCTATCCCACCACCCTTGGCAGCAGAAAATGGCAGCTTTTCATAGCTACGTCAATAGGCTACTTAATGTATCTCTGTCTAATAGGGATACAACAATGAAGTGAACATAATCAAACAGATCGCCTTTAACAACCAATTTGCCCAAGTCTTGTTGATAATCTGATCACTAAAACTAAACTAAAGAAATTGCGAAGGGAACTCTCTCACGGCTTGTTGGACAATACATCTAAAAAATACTTCTCGATCCCTTTTTTTAATATTCAAACTAATTTGCCAGTAAATTCTTTTATTTTGTTCAAATATAAGAATCAATTACAAACATTTCTAAACAATACCAAAGATAAAATAGATGCCCTCTCGAAAAGTGGAATCTATAAATTGTCATGCAATTCGTGTGAGAACACCTACATTGGCAGAACTTGCAGGCCATTAAAGGTCCGTATCAGTAAACATTTAAATAGGAATAACTCTTCTTTTGGAGAACATTTATGCAATTATAACCATAGTTTTAGTCCTCATTCCAACTCAAAAATCTTACATAGTGTTTCATCAAAAAAATTCAACAGACTGGACTTTTTGGAGGATATCAAGATCAACAGCGAGCTGCTTCAGAACAACCATTGCCTGAAACTCAGGTTAATCTAAATAGATCATACATTCCTTTGCACAGGAGACTTCTTAACTAAAGTTCTTTAGTGTTCACTTATATAAATCTTACTTACTGAGTGCTTTCTTTCTTTCATTTTCTTTGGTAGCTATTCACCAAGAGTATCTGATTTATTTTATCTCTTCACAGCTCATTTTTTGGGTGGGGTCAGTCTTGCCCATATCTACTGCGCTGATTATAAATACCCTTAACAAAACTTTTATTTTCAATTTTCAAACAAGAATTTTAGCAACCCAACAAAGGGGGGGGGCAGTCTCGTAGATTTGGTCGGGCTGATGTTTGCCTTTAATACAGCGATTTTTTATAAAAAAAAAATTGAGTTTAGTTTTTAGTTCCGAATATACTATTATTCATTCAAGTAAGCACTCTCTTTCTTTTTAATACAATAACTTCTTAGGTCATCGTTTATGCTCTAAAATTATTTTATATAACATTGATCATATCATTTGGCCTCATCTAGCTTAGTGTCAGCCAGTCTGTTCTCTAGACTTACTTTGTAAAGTTAGGTACTTCATTAATATTCAGAATAACTCTCTGTATTAGTTTAACATTTAGTTTAAAGATTTAAATTTACCGTTAATTATTTTGCGGTTCACTTCCTGGGTCTTCAGAGTCTGCTTGTCAAGACTGTCAACTTCAACGACACATTTTGTCGTTCCACGAAAAGCGTGGTTTGGGCATTGTCCTTTAATAGTTATGTTACCTTCTAAAATGTGACTTTTAACTTTTTAATTGTGATTTGACCGTTGTTTGTTGGTGTTGTTTGTTTTCTCTTCGTTGATATCCTCTTCAGGTCCAATGACAAGTAAGTGTAAGAACCTCTACCATTTTCCTTTGTCTCTTAAAAATTCACACAAAAAAATTACAAAAAAAGCACCATTCTCAACTTACACGCCTATTTTAATGCCTTAACTTTCAAATTTTCAACACTCTCAGAATCCTAATATAACATTGTCAATTTTATCATTTTCTTCCTAAACATCTCACAACAGCCACTTTCTTCTGCTAATGGGTGGTTCTTCTACTTACTTTCCAGGTAACACTGATGATGGCTTAGGCCGCTCTGTTATGCTTTTATAGGAAGTTCTTTTGGATTAAATTTTGCATGGAATACAAAGTGTTTCATTTAGTATGATTCATACATGCACACAGCCACTACTCTTCACTCAATTAATTTATCCAGTTCCAGGTGTGCTGTCAGGAATCCACGATCACTTGTCGTTGTCGTAAAGACTTTCACATCATTGGGGCTGTACTTCATGTAGAAATCATTCTTTATGATTTCTTTGATTTGTTGTCGGCATAGTTCGTAGTCTATTTTCGATGTAACGATGATAGGTGGTGGCTTAATCGCTGCCTTGGGCTTCGTGATTGTTTCCTCCATTTTTTCTACTTCTTCGTAGGACTCAAAATCGGTTTTTGTCGAGACTACCGGTACGTGGTGACTTCTTTGGCTTTGATACTCCCTAATCTCGTCGTTTTGCTCGCTTGCTCCTCTTCACGGGGCGTTTGTATTGGCCTCTTGATTGACATCATGGTGGATTTGTTTCCATCTTCTTGAAAGTACTACTTTCCTATGCTCGACGCGCACTTTCTCCTGAAAGGGAAGGCTGAAAACACGAATACGAATATTAGTACACTCAATTATAAAAAAAACCTGAATGATACACTTATGCGTAGCACGCATATACTCGCACAATCCTGAAGAAAGTTTGCACACGTTTGGGCGTCGCTTTGTCGAGCGCCGCTCTGTTGGGCGTCTGACAAGCTTAGCGTGGTTTGGCGTCGCTTCTTAGTTGTGGCTTGGCGTCACTCCTGAAATGAAAGATACTATTAGACACTATTGTACTGTCCTGAGAAATAAAGCTTGGATTGCTCGTCACTTCGCTTGGCTTGGCTTTGTCTAGTATCAATGGTTTTAAAACATCCGAAAATATCACTAAAGAAGCTAAAAACACAACACTAGAAACAATGACAGCAATTGCGAAACGAAGACCGTTCATCGCGCAGAAACGTCATAGCGACGGCGATGTGGGTGAGGGGACTGCGGAGCACGGGGCGATAGTAAGTGAACATAGAATATTATGGGAAGTAACCATCTTTCTCTGGTTTATAGTTCTTGGGCAGGAAAGACGAACTGATAGGCGCTACCTTGTTCTTGAACAAAAGAATTTGGCCTTTCTAACTAACCGCCAGCACCCAGCATCAGTTTTTCACTCGGCACAAGCCATACCTCGTAGAGGATATTCTCAGCCATGCTGTCCTCCCTAGGTTGGCTTAGTCCTATCTTTCTGTGTTAATTTTTTATTCTTGGCTTTCCGGCATATGTACTTGTACAGGTATGTCAATCTTTATTTATTCCAACAGTTCTTCTAATCGGGATATTTCTTTACAGTTTGTATTGATTAGAATGAATTTGGTATTAAGGCGAGAATACACATGCAAGTAAAATAGCATGCCAGTGGTCAGTAACTTGTAAGCTAACTGCTGGTCCTTGGACTACCAAAAATATACAAGCTAGTAAAATAGTATGATACAATTGTTGTCAGTAACTTGTATGTTAACTACTTGTCCTTGACTTACGCTCAGCTATAGCAAAAGTTGAATTGTGTTGAATTGGTTTGTTAAAAATGGAAGTTTCTCATTGGAGAAGTGAATTAAACAGTATTGTAATCTTATAGTTGAACGTAGAGTTGTTCGTCGCATGCGACGTCATCCACACACATTTCGACACGACTTGCATTCTTTCTTCCCTCCCCACCCCCATCCGCTCGACCAAATCGCACTACTAGCACAGAAAAATCAAACGTATTGCGATCTACCAGTGTGCTATCTTCCAGTGTGCTTTCTAACTGGAAGCGAGAGTCACACATACAAGTAGCACGCATTTTGCAGTGGCTGGCATACTATACGTGTAACAAGCATATGTATTCTCGCCTTTATTTCATCTACTATATTTAATGGGTTGGTGATCCTTTGAACAAGTTTTTTTTTTCAATTTCTTCCTGATTTTCCCTTTTCTTCTCACTGGTATTCATCAACGAGATGCTACCTACTCTCCTGCATGTAGTTGTGATCCCTCCACTAGTGCCACCTTATGCTGGCTGGATGCATGGAAGGTGGATCAGGTCTAAATTTTAAATTATTTGTTTCATTCCAATTGTAAATGTAAACTATTTAATTGTGCTGCTGCTATATAGTATGGTGCGTGTTTATCAATAGT
>JAEQML010079861.1:0-11816 GCA_016904865.1 Pissodes strobi | reverse complement strand
AAAACAAGTCAAGGGAAAGAGACAACAACAAAATTGTATATGCTGCAACATATAATATTCGCACCATGAGAAGTGAAGAACATCTCGCCTGCTTAGAACACGAACTTCAATTCATCAAATGGGATGTACTTGGAATTAGTGAGACGAGGCTGAAAGGTGAGAAGACTACAATCCTTAAGTCAGGACACCTCCTGGTTCAGAAGAACTCGGAAATAAACTCGCATATTGGCGGCGTAGCTTTGCTAATTCACAAAAGAAGGAAACACCTAGTCAACAAGACCAAATCTGTATCAGAAAGAGTGATATACGCGATCCTTAAGTTGAACGCCAGTGTTACTTTCCAAATTATCTGTGCATACACACTCACTTCGGCATCGACCGACGAAGAAGTAGAACAATTCTATGAAGACCTATCCACCGCGAAAGACTCAGAAAACACCACCGCGTCCATCATACTTGGCGACTTTAATGCCAAGATAGGGGTCAAAGCCCCAACAGACCCCTCCTTCGTTGGAAATTTCGGATTTGGAGTGCGGAACCATAGAGGAGATATGATGCTGAACTTCCTTAACAAAGAACGTCTATACTGCATGAATACGTTCTACAAGAAAAACCCGGAAAGGAAGTGGACTTGGAAAAGCTCCGACGACAGGACCAAAAATGAAATAGACTACATCCTCGTAACGAACAACCAAATGTGCTCAGACGTCTCAGTTATAAACCGGTTCAACACAGGTAGCGACCATAGGCTAGTGAGAGCAAGGCTTTATATTAACACTCAACTAGAGAGAAAACGTAAAATGGAAAGTAAAAAATCGACCTACCCTAAGTGAGCTAAGACAAAAAGCAGTGGAGTTCAATCAATGCATAGACAGGAAACTACCAACAGAAGAGCTAAGAGGACTGGAACTAAATGAGCTCTCGACTAGAATTACAAACAGTATTCGAACAGCGGTAAAGAAAGTAAGTACAATCCAAAAACGGAAAAATTCGAAGTTCAGCCTGGAGACGGAGCAACTCATGCAAGAGTGTAGAGAGACCAACAGAGACTCACAGAATTACAGAGAACTCGACAGAAAAGTAAAGAAGGCAATAAGAAGAGATAGAAGGACGCAAAAAGTAAAAACGATTGAGGAGACCATCAAAGACAGTAGAAACATAAAAGTCCTTTGTTCTGGTCAATCGAGGGGCAAACTCAGTATCCATAAAATGAGAAATGGCAAAGGAAAAATTGTTATTGAAAGGAACGAAATCGTAAGAACAGTCGAGGACTTCTATCGAAACCTGTATAGTCAGTCAATGGCAAACCCAAACCAAAACCAGTACGAAAAGCCAAAAGCAATTATGAATGTGGGATCAGAAGAATTGGAACCTGTCGAAAATAATGAACTGGAAGCAGCCCTGAAGCAACTCAAAAATTCTAAAGCGCCAGGAGAAGACCAAATCACAAGCGAGATGCTTAAAATGGGCGGAAAAACACTCAAAAAAACACTCATAATACTACTTAACAAATGTCTAGAAGAAGGGAGGATTCCAGATACCTGGAAAAATGCAGAAGTCATTCTCCTCTTCAAGAAAGGCGACAATACGAACATGGAGAACTATAGGTCAATCAGTCTCCTATCTGCCCTTTACAAGTTGTTAACGAAAGTCATTACAAACCGCCTGAGCCAGAAATTTGATTTTTACCAACCAATCGAACAGGCCGGATTTAGAAAAGGTTTCAGCACCATCGACCATATCCAGACAATACGCACGCTAATAGAGAAGTGCACGGAGCATAATGTCCCACTACATATGGCCTTTGTGGACTACCGGAAGGCATTCGACTCAATCGAAATCTGGGCAGTGATGAGAGCGATGAACAGAGCTCGCGTGGATTATAGGTATGCCAACTTACTCAAGTACATATACGTAAATGCCACTTTACAGGTAAAAATTAATGAAGACTGGATCACTGGAAAGATTCCCGTGAAAAGGGGCATTAGGCAGGGTGACATAATCTCACCTAAGCTATTTACTTTAGCTTTGGAGAATGTGTTTAAATGTTTGTCTTGGGAGGGGAGAGGTATCAATATAGACGGAAAACGCCTCAATCACCTGCGATTTGCTGATGATATCGTTCTCCTCAGCAGCGACACAAATGAACTGTCAACAATGATCCAGGAACTGAAAAATGCTTCCCAGGCTATAGGCCTTCAAATGAACCTTCAAAAGACTAAAATTATGAGCCCTGACAATATGAAGGTCATCTCCATCGAAAACCAGGATCTGGAAATTGTCAAAGAATACATATATCTAGGACACAACATCAAACTTGGAAAAGAAAATCAAACATCAGAGATCACCAGAAGAATTAATCTCACCTGGGTGGCGTTTGGAAAGCTTAGCTATATCTTTCGAAACTCGACCATTCCAATCAATCTAAAGAGGAAGGTTTAATATGCGTGCATCCTCCCAGTGACAACATACGGACTCGAGACGGTGACACTTACATTAGGAAGCGCCAACCGTCTCCGGGTCTGTCAAAGAGCAATGGAGAGAGCTATGCTTGGAGTGAGTCTGAGAGACAAGATCAGGAACGACCAGATAAGGAGAAGAACGAAGGTCTGTGACGTTTTCGAGCGGATAGCGAGATTGAAGTGGCGTTGGGCAGGGCACGTTGCTAGGAACAACATAAAATGGACCAAAACACTTATGCAATGGCGTCCAAGAGACTGAAAAAGAAGTGTCGGACGTCCTCAGGCGAGATGGCGAGACGACATCCAAAAACATGCCGGGAAAAACCACCGATCTCCATATATGGATAAACACAAAGCGATCCAAATGAAAGAGATGAAAAAGAAATGGAAAAATTTAAGGGATAAATAGGTACCGCACTGAACTAAGTAAATTACCGAAGAAGAAATCTGGCGATGCTACCGACGCGACGGCGACGTCGATATGCTGAGCGATGACGATGATGTCAACCATGCATCTAACGATGAATCTGAGGACTTCACTTCATGGGCTTATTTCGATTCTCTGAATTTTCTAAAAGACCAGTTTACTCCAAGGCCAAATAAAGGAAATCTAAGTCGACGCAGTCAATTTGTAGTCCGCAATCGGTTGAAAGTTCACGGAAACAGCCATGGTAGATCCGGAGGGCGAATTATTTCAAGATGGTACATCGCGCACCAGCTCTGCTACATCTTCTAGTGGTGTAAAACGTAAGGAAAAATCTCTCATTAAATCAGGGTCACTTGCTAGGAATGATTATGAAAGGAAAATGTTACAGCTTGAGGAAAGGAAAATTCAACTTCTCGACGTGACAACTGGAACTCCACACATTCCGGGAATTATTTGTCTTATGCATATATGCCGACATCGCAGCCACCCAACTACCCAGTAGCTTGACTACACCAAAATCAGGTAAGCTGCGCGGCAACATCACAACAGCCAAAAAACGACGCCGACGCTGCAAAGTCACATCAAGAAAATCAACCAAACTTTACCCAATTATATCCTCAACCCTATCTCGGGCCTGATACGAACAAAATCAATAATCAGCCATACCTACTTTTTAAATATATGTTTTTATTATGTAATTGTTTATCAAAATATACATTTTTATTTTCAATACTGATATTGTTTAGATAATAGTTTCTTTTTTAATCTAATACGTGTTTAGAATAAGACTTGTTTATCCTTTATTATGCTTACCTAATTGTGATTGTGATTCGCTATTTTGCGCTAACTGGATGGCGTATGAAATTTGACCATCGAAGGTTCATTTTCGGCTTAACTAACTGCAAAATTCGATCGAACGTGGCTGGTGACATTCTAAAATATTGGCAAAATTTATCAGAATTTTCTCTTAGTTTGGCACAAAGCCGACGGAATTCGCCATTTGTCTCACGGTCCCAATTCATGGGGTGCATTGACCGTTGTCGCCTGCGCCGAATCGTGTCATGACGCAGATATTTCAAATCACTACTTTCCGTTAACAAAATCAATTGAGCCTTCTTCGAGAGCATATTTTGAATGACTGACGATCGGCATCGGCATCGCGACATTTACGAAGTGCACCGCGAATGTACCTCCCCACTATGGTGAAACGAACGCTCGTCTCACCTCTATCTGCCGCTTACCTCTTAGTTCACCGCCTCATTATGGACGTAGACTTACGCTTACGCGGCGGTATGAGGGTAAATCTCGGGAAAATGGACGGAAATGTGTAAGGGGATGTGACATCATAACCCATGCGCAGTAATTAGTGCGCAACTACTTCAGCGCTTCCTTGTAAAACGTGTTGTTTCGCCATATAGGCAACCAATTCCAAATAAGTAGGTTGCCTATATTCAGGCGTCACGAAGACGAAATATACTCTTTACGAGGGCGGCTCAAATATTTGTGAAGCATACAAAATACCAAGGACTCTATAAAAATTAAACGCTATTGAAGCAATACATTAAATTACACAACCGATGTCAATATAGAATATGTTTACACATCAGTGTCTCGAGTACTAGCAGACTCGAACCTGACGAATTTTGGTAAATATTATAAATAGCTTGTTTTTGTTGATTGTGTATATAAGTATTTTACAAAATGAATTTGTTGTTCCAGTTTTTCTTAAGTTGTTTGAATTATATATTCTTTTATTAGTAAATAAGTTTTTTGTATTTTAGGTATATTAATAAAATATTAAGTAATTTTTGTACATGATTCCGAATTATATTGCTTGCTATGTGTAAAACATCGATGTTTTACAACATCGCCGTTGATCTCTCAATATATCGCGGCCAGATGTTTTGAAATTCGATGTATCGAAGTTACGATGTATCAATATTTCCGATCGATTTTGCCATCCCTAAATTAGAACTACGGCCTCGCTTATTATTAGGTGTTTTTCTTCCACCTACACCAACTGCACTTGGTGTACGTCAGTGTAGCTCCACCAAATAATCGTGCAGCAGCGAAAGAAAAAGCCATCTCAAAAATCTCCGCCAGTTCGCCATTGTCCCACCATCCTGCACCAACTTACGCCAACAAAATAGTCGATGGAGAAAATGCTGCACTAAATGGCAGTCAGTGCAAGTGCACCGGAGAAAGAAAAAGGGTTGCTGCAAAAGGTGTACTTAGTGCAGGTGAAAGAAAAACACCTAGGTGGCCGTGAATGAGGTGAGGGTACCGTTTACTTCTCGTTACTCTCGGCTGTACTCGGCGATCTCCGGAGTTTACGCGTTCAAATCAAATCAAATCAATTTATTACTTGAAAGATTACAAAATGTAATGTAAGGTCGTCAGTCTTATTTATAGCTTGAAGGAAACATTAAAATATATTAAACTAGGACTATAACTAACATTAATACATAAATGGACGAGACAATACCAATATGACAATTTAAAATATAGGTGATAATTACAAAATGACAGACTTAAACCATGTGACGCAATGAGCCGACAATAACAACAATCTTAAGAAAACCAAAATATAAGAAACAAAAACAAGACAAAAAGTTAGCAGTAACGGCAGCTAAAACCAAAGAGGCCTGGATTTTTTGAGTGTTCAATAAACTCATTTGTTGAATAAAAGGAATGTTGTATAAAAAATTGTTTAGTTCTATGCTTAAATTTTTCATACTTCAGCTCTCTCACCTCACCCGGCAGTGCATTGAAAACAGTAACACACATGCAGTATGGACTGTCCCCATACAATTTGGTCTTATGTTAGGCACCGCAAAGTCATTACCATTTCTCATCTCCCTGTCACCCATATCCCAGTCTTTATTGGTATTGAACAGATGCTGGTTTTTGTGTGCGAAACAGCAGATTTTATACAGATAAAGGGAATAAACCGTCATTATTCCCAATGTTTGAAACAGTGGGGCACAATGTTCTAAGTATGGTACTTTACAGATGGTTCTAACTATTCTTTTTTGTATCACAAAAATTATTTCTATGGTTGGTTTATGGGAGCCCCAAAAATTATACCATATGACAGACGGCAGTGCACATAGGCATAATAAAATTTTATAACAGATTCCCTGCTGATCACATCCCTTAAATTGTATATAGCAAAATTTGCCGGTGAAATCTTTCTAGAAACTTCATTTCCATGACTCTGCCAGTCGAGATTTCGATTTATAATGAGCCCCAAAAATTTAGTTTCATCTGATTGCTGAATGTTAATGTCATTAATACTTAATGCTAAATCCTTTTTTTCTTTATTTTTATTTTGAAAGTGGATAAAGCTCGTTTTGGCAGAGTTTAGTACTAGAAGTTTGTTGTCACACCATTCTTGCATTTTTTGAGTTGCGGAGTTTGCCAGATTCAGAGCTATCTCTTCAGTGCTGTTTGACACTACACATGACTTGTCATCAGCAAATTGTGTCAGGACAAGATCACCTCCAAGGCAGTTTTTAGGTAAAGTGACCGGACGTCCTGCATTGAGCAGGACAGTCAAGCATTCATAGACTCTGTCCAGCGAAAGCAAACGTCCTGCAAAATGTCCTGCAATTCTCTTTTGTGCTATGCGATATACACAAAATGATTACAAAAGCTAATTGTTTACACAAAATGACTACAAAAAGCTAATTGTTTATACTATACTATATTAATGCAAAAAATGAGAATCACAAATATCACCCCATTACTATTTTTTCCCATTCCTGATAGTGTGTCATAAGCCGTATTCGATTGAGAGTGGAGATCAGTTCAAAATGAACTGAAACTGAACTGATATTTCAGTTCAGTGAGCCAAGGTCAAATGAAATTACGAAAGCAAATAAAAAAAATCTGTTTGACAATTGAAATTTAAATGCCATCTTTTACCTGAACTACTGAACCGGTCTAAGTGTTCCCGGTCCATTTTCGGTTCACTTACAGGTGACCTGGATCACTTTTTAGGTAATGGGGGCAAAGTGATATCTTTAGAATCGGACACAAATCAGTTCAATAAAGTTCCGTTAGATCGATCTGAATCGATCCAAAGTAGTGAATCGAATACGGCTATAGTCAGCATTGGCCAAGTTGGTCTAATTATAGGAGGTAATGGTTGGTCTGAGTCTGGTGTTTGGGTATGCGACGTCGCAATCATTT
This sequence comes from Pissodes strobi, assembly GCA_016904865.1. NCBI lineage: Eukaryota > Metazoa > Arthropoda > Insecta > Coleoptera > Curculionidae > Pissodes > Pissodes strobi. The sequence goes on along the minus strand of JAEQML010079861.1, from coordinate 4,733 downwards.
CTTTTTTTAAGCACTAATTCTGCTTGTTTCGCGCCAATAGTGAGAAATGCAAATTTTTATTATATTCCTAAAACCATATAATATTAAAAGTTTTATTTGTTATTTTAAGTTGAATGTTAAATGTTTTTTTGTAAACGTTGATGTATTAGAATTTGAAAACTATCTGTTTGAATGATTGATTTTTTAATTAAATTGTTATATCATTTTCTGACAATATGCTGAACTCACTCTCAAAAACTTCTAGGTTTCAGGAAGCTCTGATTCACCTGATGTTGCAAACGTACGATAGAAATCCAACCTTGCCAGTACAAAATTCGACTAGACGCTAGCGCGGTCCAAGTCACGGATAGCCCTAATCAATCAAAAGCAAGACGCTAGCGTTCTGCGTTCAAGCATGGCCCTCCGCTCGCCACGGGGGCTCAATCAACAAGAACTAACCAAAACTAGCCCAAGGCTAACCCAAAATTAACAAAAAAAGTAAATTAATAAAAAACAAACATAACCTTAAAAAAGGTAAACAAAACATCTGTCGCGACCAGCGGGAATCGAACCCGCAGCGCAGGAATGACATGCAAGCATTCTGCCTATTACACCACCGCGAGGCGTTGTAGGAGTTTCGCTACATCGTAAAAACATGGATAATTCCGATATACGCTGGCGTCTTGCTTTTGATTGGTCAGGACTATCCGTGACTAGGACCTCACTAGACGCTAGTAAAATGGCGAAGGTGCTAAAACATGCCACCAAAAAAATGTTGGCACTTCTTTTCACAATTATTATGTAATGTCCTGCATTGAGGTCTTAGAATTATGGTCACTTTATTTTTAGGTCATTGCAGTATGATAGGAAGAAGAGTGGAGAAAAGAGGGACCCCTGAGGGGCTCCCGTCTGCACACTTGTGAAACTCGACCTATGAGGATAGTTTACTATATTACCCTTGGGTCCCCGAACCTCAACTGACTGGGGTCTGGCATCAAGAAACGACTCTATCCATCCGAGTCCTCTACCACAAATTCCTAAAGACTCGAAGACCTCTCCCAAACCCTTATGATTCATCATATTGAAAGCCTTGCTCAGGTCAAAGTATAATCCAAATGTGGATTTTCTTGAATCCAGTGCTTCGGCTATTGCATTTATGTGGTTGAACAAAGCAGTCTCTGTGGATTTATTGTTTAGAAGACCATGCTGTGTGCTGTGTGTCACAGAAAAAGGAGAAAGTTATTTAGGTACCCGAGAAGTCTGTCATAAAAAGCTCTCTCAAATATTTTTGAGAAAACCATATATTTAATACTACTAAATATAAACAGATGGTACTGCAACGGGTCTGTAATTGTTTGTGTCAGCTCGGCTTCCTTTTTTGTGTAATGGGATTAGAGGTGGGTCAGGTGGGCTAGTCTGCGATTTTTCGGGAGCTGCGCTGCGATGCGACTGCTCCAGCAGAAGCCCTGTGACAAGTAGCAGCGATTTTTCGGAGCAGTTTACCAGATAGCCAGATGAACATAACATCGAAGCGCATCACCGTCGACAGGTACGATTGCGACGGGCCATTTACATCGCTTCTTGATTTACAATTTTATTCAAATAAAAGTTAAGATGCTACGGAATAAGTTGTTCAATGATGTTTGAAATCTAAGAAAATATTCGTATTTTTGTTTTTGTTTTTTAGGTTAATGTTCATGTATTTTTTAGTTTATTTGTGAGAAATTAAACCCGTGAGAAAACCATTTGGGTGCTTCTAAATACTTAATCAATGTTGCCTCAAAAGAGTTTAGTTTCTTGTATTAATATGTATATGTCGTAGTCTCATGGTGAAATCCGCCTTTTCATGAAAAGACTAGTCATATCATGAAACGTCGGCATATTGTGTAAATAAATGAGTCTACATAATCTGCCGATGCGTTTCCCGAAATCACTACATTCTTCCGGCGGATAGCGTCGTAACATGATCCGACTGAATTTAAAGAACGGCACTTCGTGAAGCGGGCAAAGCGGCTAGATAATATTTTATGTTTATTTGTGGAAGGCATGGAACAAAATACTGGAAAGGAGTTATTTGATGGATACTACAATGAATACTATAGGCTGTATCCAAATAAGCGACCATACAATATGCAACAATTAAAAAAGGTATGTATTAAAACTTTAACAATATGTCTTCGTGATGCAATCAATTTCTCGCAAGAGCTCTCGTGGTGTAAAGGTTTAAATCGTTGGGTCTCATCTGGAAAGCACGGGTTCGAACCCTGTTGCTTTTTTTATTTTTATTTTTTTTGATTATGTTTCTAAACAGCTTTTTTTCTTGATTTTGGGTATGTCTTGGGTTAGATTGGGTTTTTAAAAATATTCATATCTTTATTAAATATTTTTTAGCAAAATAAAATTTTTAGGAAATATTTCCAAAAAAATATTTGTTGCAAATATTTACGTAATATTAAATAAATATTTCAAAATTCAGTCAAATTGCCTTAAATATTTAGCAAACATTTCTAAAATCATATTTATTGCAAATATTTAACTAATATTAAATAAATATTTTGGAACTCTTGTATATTTCACTCTGTCTCACTTTGTGGCTGACCACGGCGCGGCGCGTCGGTCGTTTCGTTTTTCCGATTATCCCGCTTTGTGTTTGTTAGGTTAGGAATGGGATAATGGGATTAATGGGAAGCCACACCACATTTCCTTCCAGGATACGTGTATCGTGTTCCAGGCTGTTTTTCAATTTACTTTATCGTGGTTTCATCTTTTTTCTGTTTGATAATTCAAGTTATTTTATACGATTGCCGTAATATTTGTGATACAGTGAGGGACAGTTTTTTGGTAAATCGTTGGAGGTTGTTTGTTGTAGTTTTGTGCAGGTTCGTGTTAAACTAATTTTAGTTTATTTGTTATTTGTTATAGTCTGTTATGTAACAGCAAGGTATGTTTGTTTGAATGCATTAATTGCTTCATTGCTAATTTTTTGATCGTTTTGCTTTTCGTTTTACGGTTTACCCGAACAACGATAAAAATAAATACAAAGTATAGAAACGAAACAGACACTCCACCTACTGTGCGAGATATATAGTAAAAGACAATGTGTTTTATTAGACTCGCCAAGCACAATTCATTCTAATGAAGAAATTAACTCAGATAATGTTAGTAGTAATTACAATTATTCTCATGAACTAGTAGAGATATTTTTTTTCGTTACTTATAATCTTAAAATCACAATTTTTAGTTTTTGTCGATTTTAATTTATTTTATTTCTTTAGAGACAACAGTCAAGATCAAGAAGAAGATGACTATGTTTAAGAAATATGCGTATGTTTTTTTATATTTCTAGTAAAAAATAAAAAATTAATCTACCAAAACTATTTTTATAAACCTTCAACATTTTTACTCCCATTAGTCCCAATCCAAAATGATCCGTTCTAATGTAAAAGAAATAATTAAAAAAATATGAAACAAATATTCAAAATCGAGTTTAAAATATATATAAAACAAATAAATCAATAAAATATTAAATACATATTTAAGACATATGTAAAATAAATAATTCAAATATATATAACATAAATATTTAAAACAGATATATATATTAAATATTTAAAAATTTGTCACGCAAATATTTAACAAATGTTTTTTAAAAATATTTATAAAATATTTTGTGCTATCAGGGATGAATAACGTCATCAACTAAGCCTCATATCGTAATCTGAAAATATCCAATACAAAAGTGTCTTGTCGGATTTTTATGACATTTTTAAACATTTTTATTAAAAAAACGCATAATTAATTTTTGCTTATTTCAAATTGAGTACCCTTTATATTTATATAATTTTTGGACTATATGGAAAATTCCAATATTATTTTTAAAATTTTAAGCAGTATATGTATATATTACATATCAAGTTTATTAATAACAAAATTGTCCAAAAAAGGGTACACCGCAATTTAAAATAAGCAAGAAATAATATGACTAAATATAACTATCTTATTTGATGTCCCATTGATTTTTTATTATACTTATGGAAAATTTAAAAAGTACATATCTAGGCATCTATAATTCGAGGTCCTATTAAAAAGTAATGATTACTTTTTAAATAACTCCAATATTAGGCTTAGCTACTTTTATCTGGATGATCTTGTACATATGAAGATAATTATATATATTTCGTATTTTTTATTCTCATGCCAAATACTTGTTAAATTTTGTTGATTTTTGTTTCGCTACTGCTTATTGTCGTTTAAAATACAATTGTACTTTTACCATATTATTTTTAAAAATCAAATTATATCACAATATCGTTTTCTTTCCTCCAAAAATACAATACATTTTTATTGCAAGAAAAACCTCGGCACGTTATTCACGAGTTCGCGGTAGTCAGATTCATAATATAAATTTATAATATCTATCAGAACAACAAACAACAAACACTGCTTCTGTAGCGGGTTTACTCAATTGCTCCATATTTCATGGTTTGCTTCGTCGCTCCAGCCAAACAAAAACGCGGCGATGGCGCGCGGCTTTGCCTGTTTGCTATTGCGACCGTCTCAGAGATCTTGTGCATTTAACTAAACTGCTCCAAAATATCGCTGCGCTTTTCTTCGCATCGGAGCAGCCTGCGACTGCGACGGCGGTGTAGCAGTAACAAAGTAGCAGACTGCGATATCGCAACCCACCTCTAAATGGGATTACTCTGGTTTTTTTAGTAACATGGGAAAATTACCTTCCTGGAATGATTGATTTA
>JAEQML010079860.1:0-11817 GCA_016904865.1 Pissodes strobi | reverse complement strand
GTTTTTATCGCACTTACACTGCGCGCATTGCACTCACGTACTAAACATCTGCGCCTTACGGGCTGATGTCGGCCCTTCTAGAGTATAGTCAAACAGCAGTCAAGAAGTAAGATACAATTACATGGGTTTAACCCTTCAATTGAATTGAATTACACGTTTGCTTATTAAAGCTGTATTGATCAGCTACGTTGGTATGCTAGGTGGTTCAAGCCTTAGTTGTGCAGGAAAAAATCCTCAAAAAACCTGCTTATAATTTAGATAGGACAGCACGAACATGTAACATTGAATATATACAATATATACATATGTACAAGTAATTGGCATTGCCAGATGCGGTTGTACATCATCGTATATGTTTATATATACAATGCGTATGTGAGGGTGCCTTAAAGGCTGATTACAACATATAGTTGTTCGCTCAGAACACGTAGAAGTTGCTGGGGGAACGCATGCGCTGTTCGGTGGCTGCGGCAAGAGTGATGTCCGTCAGTTCGTTTTGTGGGTATAAGCACCGAATATTAATCGTTAGTTAATATTCGGTGGTATAAGTAGGCGCACGGAGACTCCACCCCCTAGGTTACCAGGTTGGATGGCTCCTCCCCGCGCCGGCCTGTCTGCTTTGGCTCTAGTTTTCCGCAAAATCGATCACAACGATGAATTCCGGAGAATTACCTCGCCTGAAGTGATCGACTTGCGTTCAACTATTACCTTAGCTGTGTGTGTGTCTTGTCTAGGTCTGTTCGTTTGTTGTTTTCTGGTATTTGTTTGATCGGTTAGTGCATGTTATTTTTATGTACGTTTGTTGTATTATAAGTATGACTGTATGTTAGTCGTTCAAGGCGGTCGAAGTTCTTGATAGAACAAGTCAGTATTTTTATATAATGGTCCGTATTTCAGTCTGCGTAGTGGATTGTATCGTATGTTGGCGATACCTGCGGTCAGTTCTGACCCCCTGATACCGTGGTCATAGAATTTGCATGACAATTTGTTAACGTGTTGGTCTATAAATTCTATATTTGCCATGTTATGCAACTCGGTGACCCGGACACGGTCCCATAATGTCAGGGAGAAGGCAGCCCGCAGGTATCTGTTCTGTATTGTCTGAATGTGTTTAAGGTGTCTTCGCTACCGAGCACCATACTGGCGCCCCGTAGAGAAGCGTTGGTCTAATGATTGTCTTGTAGATTGTAAGTTTGTTTGTCGGGCTCATATAGGATCTAGTCCTAATGAGCGGGTTCAGGCTTTTTTGCGTCAGTATGTTCTTAGCCTTTATTGCCGCGACGTGCTTCGAGAACAGGAGTTTGCGATCGAAGACTATCCCTAAGTATTTGACAGGGTCTTTCGGTGTGATGACCGTATTGCCTATAACTATAGCCGCAAGATTGATATTGCGCTTTTTTGTCAATATACCCAGTTCTGTCTTCGATGCATTTAAGGAGATTTTCCAGTCCCTATAATAAGGGGCTAGAAGGTTGAGGTGATGTAAGAGGTTTTGCTTTGCTACCTGTACGTCTGATGATTGTGAGTATATCATAGTGTCATCAGCGTACAGGGCAAAGGAGGTTGAGGGGTGAGATGGAAAGTCAGCTATATAATGACTGAATAGTTGCGGTGAAAATACTGTTCCTTGAGGCACTCCAGACTTGATGCGTCTGGGCTCGGAGATAGCGCTCTGGACGCGAACCGAGAAGGAGCGATTTGCAAGGTATGACGCAATGAGGGATGCTAGATGTAAAGGCATGCCATGTATAGCGAAGAGCTTGTAAACAAGTCCATTGTGCCATACCTTGTCGAATGCCTTCTCAATGTCGAGCAATAACAATGCCGTTGCCTTGCTTTCATTAAAGCCGTTGAGCGTGTCTTGTGCGACCTTCGCTGCGAGCATAGAGGTGCTATGGCCGCAGCGAAAGCCGAACTGCTCCTGTGGCAAAATCCTGAGACTTTCTACGACATTGTTAATTCTCGACATTATGAGCTTCTCGGCTACTTTGCCCAATGTGTCGAGCAGTGAAATAGGACGGTACGAGGTTGTAAGCCGCGCATCTTTGCCTGGTTTAGGGAACAGTATTATCACCGCTTTCTTCCAGGGAAGCGAAAAGTGTTGGAGTCGCAAAATAGCATTTATGATGTGCATTAGATGGATGACGGTCTTATTCGGCATATTCTTGAGGAGTACATACCGAATACCGTCAGGACCGGGGGCTTTGTTTCCGGGCAGGCGGGCTAATACTCTCTTGACATCAATAGGAGTAATGAGAACTCTTTTCAAGACTTCGGGAGCGATGGGATATTTTGAAGACGTAAAGGCTTCGACAGCAGCATCCACGACGTCGTGGAACGGTGTCGAGTTCGATGTCTCGCTGAAGACGCTCTCCAGGTAATTCGCAAAGGCTCCCGCTTTTCCAATATTGTCAGTGATTACTTCACCTTGATATTGGATTCCGGGGAATTCACCGGGGCCTCCACGAATACGCCTGGCGAGCTTCCACAGCGAGCCATCGTGTCGAGTGATGGTGTAGATGTACTCCATCCATTTGTCGTTCCTGAATGCTGCTATTTGCGCCTTTATCTCCCCGGTAAGCGCTGTGAATTGCTCACGGTCTATGGGAGCCCTCGTCCTTTGCCACCTACGCCGGATACGGTTGCGGGAAATGATTAGGTTTGTGATTTGATCTGGAAGTGTGTCAGTAAACAGTCGTTTACTGACAGCGGGACAAATTGCGTCTCTAACGCGCTGGATATTTGTGACTAGAGCTTGCACCTCGCTCTCAAGTTCTGGGATAGAGTCTATTTGTTTTGGAATAACTGTTGCTTGGCTAAGCCTCGCTCGGAACTCCCTCCAATCAAGATTCCTGTAGGACAGGATAGTTTCCTGCACTACTTGTAGCCTAGAACGTAGACTAATCTTGATTGGAAGGTGGTCCGAGTTGAGCTCATTAAGCTCTAGGAGCTCTGAAGCGTTAGTTATTCCTCGAGAAATAGCAATATCCAGAAACGATGGATTAAATCGGTTATTGGGATAAAATGTAGGATTCGGAGTTTGGTGATAGACAAGGTCAATATTCTGTTCCACTAACCTGTGTAGCAGACGTCCACTCCTGTTGGAATAACCACTCCAGTTAACGTGCGTTGCGTTAATATCACCAATCAGGAGCGTCTTTCTGCCAGCAGGCAGCAGAGCAAGAATATCTTCTTCCTGGAGGCGGAGACCCGGAGGACAGTATGCACCGACGATTCGCAGGCCACCTTCAAGCTCGAGAGCTACGTGCTCAATGACGGACCTCAGGCCTACGACCTGCTTAAAAAGGACTGACCTGTGTATCAGACAGGCCACGCCTCCTCCGCGTCGATCAGGCCTATCAAAACGCAGGACCTGTCTATCGTAGAAATTCAACCTGAAACCAGCATCGATGTTGGTTTCAAGCAGAAATATTATGTGAAAGTTAGGATTACCATAAATGAAATTTTTCAGTTCTCCGAGTTTAGAGCTAATGCCATTACAGTTCCATGACAGAACGTTAATAGGCATTGTTTAAACTATATATTGTAATCATTAAAGTCCTCCGTGAAGAACTGCATTGATGCCTGAAGGACCTCAATCTTGTTCCCCTGGCAGGACTCAATAAGGTTCGCATAGTCATTTAGCGCTCGAATAAGTTCGCCAAAGTTGACGAGACTATTTATGCGATTTACAGCGCTTTGCAAGTTATTTAAATTGTTTAAAACTTGATTTGCAGGATTGTTAGATTGCGATTTTTGAATATTATGATTATAATTTTTATTTGAACTATTTACAATGGCTTGACTGCTGTTGTGACTAACCTTTTGCTGTTGTATCGGTTGTCCTTTGTTTCTTAGGGCGGGGAATTGCTGCTGATATTGGTCAGTTGCGTCTCTGGGCGTTTTGTGGCTTCCTTGCCATGCAGGGTTGGCGGGGGTTGGCGCTGGCCGGTATTCTTGCTTTGGTTGTTGGGTAGATGGTTGTGTCTGCTGTATTTTGTATATATACACTGGGCATTGCGTGCTTATTGCCCTGTGCTCACCAAAACAGTTCGCGCATCTTACAGTGTTACTATTGCACTCTGTGATTTGGTGTGGACCTGCACATTTAGAGCAGGCCCACTTTCTTTGGCAATGGGACATTAAATGCCCGTGCCCCTGACATCTCTTACACTGCATAATTGTCTTGGTGGCACGTCGGTTTTCCCAGGAAATACGTATATGCGATAAGAGTCTGACGTCTTGGTTCAGTTTACGTAAGGTGATCGAGGCCTCGAGTACCACTAAATATAGTGGCACTCTCGTCTTCTTCATTTCAAACACGGTTTTGACTAATAAACCGTGTTCGTCTGCCAGTAGGGTACGGATGGTTTCTGGTTTGAAGCCTCCGTCTAATCCTCTCAATACGAAGGCGTGAGTCTTCTGACTTGCCTCCGCATATGAGTGAAATTCAATTTTCTCCCTTTCGAATAGTCGCTTTAGGTTAGCCCAGTCTTTATTAAGAGCACAATATATAATTACCGAATTTTTAGTATATTTCAGGCTATAGTCGGCTACGTGCATATCTGTAAGCGTTTGTTTTATTATGTCATGATCTTGTGCTCCACCTTTAATGACAATTGGCGGTGGCAGTGGTGTCTTTTTGGACTGTGAAGGTTTAGGGGTGGCTTTGCCCTTTTTTGGAGGGTTGTGTTTTACCTTGTTCCGAATTTTATGGGCGGTGGAAGCTTGCGAGGAAGCTTGGCTGCTTTTATCGTCGAGATTTTCGGTCTCGGTATCCGATAAGGGCTGAAATTTGTTTTTCAGGGGTAATGGTTCACCCCCTACGTCCAGGTTTACCATTTTGATCCCTTTTTTGAAGGGGATGGTCTTATACGGGAGTTTGAATTCTGCCTTGTCTTGGTTTACGTTCTGCAGGTGCGCAGATTCAAACTGCTCAAGTATACCTGCCTCGTTGTCGCTAGGCGGTTTTTGTGACGGTGTTTTTTGGTGGTCTGTTTTTTGCTCAATTTCTTTCGATGTATTCGTGTCTACGGACCCTAACTTTTGCTTTTTCAGCGTTGGGGATGTTTCTGAGCTAATTGACTTTTTGTTACCAGTGTCCATTCTGGAAGATACACAGGGTCCTTTGAAAACGGCCTTGTAGTCCCTGGCCAAGTGAGTTTTCACTGTATCGATTGCCGTTTTAATTTCTAGTTTCGAACCAGCGTTTGCACTGGTTAGTAATGGAATTATTTCTATACATCTATTACATTTCGGGTGGTTTTTTAATTTGCACAAATACAGTTGGATTCGGGATTCATTCAAGTAATGCCCCGAGTCCGAGTCTAGGGATATAACAGAAACGTCATCGTCTGTGTCTACTATAGACATCATTTCGGGTGGTTTGGTTCCGGGTTCCGCCCCGGAAATACTGAAAAATCAATGGTACAATGACCCCCTAATTACTGCTTTGTATCAGGAGCACAGAAGCAGTAATAGGTAACTAGCTATATAAAAGCTGTTAATTACCGGTAATTTCGAAAAATATAAACACGCAGATCTCAGATTAGCCTGCGAAATCCAAAACAGGTCTTGTTTCGCTACGAACCGAAACAAGAATCAAGTGATCTATTGATTCGAATGCTTTCTCTGTCGCATGCATGGTCTCCCACTTCACATACATGCATAGTTGGGAAAACAGGTAAAATTTGGATTTTGGATACGGGGTATATAGAGTAGGTCACGTGGTGTTCAATCTATATAAGTTTTTTTAAAATTTCTTAAATTTCCCGCCCGTTCACGATCTTACCCGAATATTTCCGAACAAGTTGATATAATAATAAAACGATCTACTCCTCGAAGATGTCTAATATTTCAAGATGACATAACCTATAAATGGTTGTTTTGCACACCAATGCCCTGTATAACGGTTAGGTCCGTTTGGCATCGTGGTTTTCAAGGTTAGTTGAGCAGCCTCTGGTCATTGGCGGCGGTGACTTCTTCAGCGAGTGGAAGGTGATGTCATTGACTTCTTCGGGTGATGGTAATGGAGGCCATCGAGTTTGATGAGGGTGCCAAAAAGTCTTATTTTGTCCCAGTACCCCGTCCTCCCTACTACTATGTCTCCAATCTTTCACAGTAACTCCACTGCGAAATCAGTGGCATGATCATCAGAAGGATTGATACACAGGTCTTGACTGTTTATAGATCACCAAATGATGACTTCGAAACTTTCTATGAGATACTCTCATGTGCCCTAGGTGGACTTGATCCCATTGTGACAGGAGACTTTAATATTCATTTTTCCACCAATAATGAAAAGGTTACAGATCTTTGCAATATGTTCTTGTCATTTGGTCTGTCACAGACAGTCAATTTTGCTACCCGGCAAGGAGTCTGTCTTGAGAATGTGTTTACCAACTTTGTTGCAGGTTTTCAGGTACAGCACTGTGACTTTGCATCATTTTCATACCATGATGGTATAGTGATTCAATTTGAGACGAAGCCCATGTGCATTAAGTCAAGAATATTGTACAGACCCATAACCGACTCCGGCCTTTTGCAGCTTTATAACATGATTGAGTCTTGTGATTGGGAATTTGTGTCAGATCAATCCATTGGTCCTGAGAGGAGGTTCAAAGTTCTCATGGAGACTATTTAAGGGTCGGTGGACAGGGTGTTTCCATTGAAGACGAGGCTTGGTTTACGATGCAATGTAGTAATTGTAAGTTTATATGTAGTGTAGTGTTTTATATATTTTTTACATGACTTGTGTGATACTATTTTGTAATTAACATTAATAAATTGATTGATTGATTGATTGATATGACTTGATTAGCAGCAAAACTGCAATTATTATGAAATTTTTCATGAATCTCAAAAATAAAAATTATGGAACAATTAAGATTCATCCGATAAATAATTTCCCATGTTTAATCTGGAGAAACATATCACTTTCAATATGATATTTTTTAATAATTAAAACACGTTTAAAGGGAGTGACCGGATGGATTTTACACATCATGAAAAAATAGCTGGTAGATAGATGGTATCTTATGCCCTAGCCAATCCAAATGACTTTCCCAATAAAATGGTGAAGGAACCAAGAAACCCAGTTGTTCCACTATTGCGGTCAGATTTTGAGCCCTTGTATCTTAATAATATGGTGAAGTTAAACAAAGTAATGGACGTATAATGGATATAAATTAGCAGATGTAAAACGGGGCTGTTATAACTTTAGGTCTTTACCACTGGTGCGCGCGATCCTTTATCGTATCCCCATCCAGGAGCTGGACGTAGCGAATAATGATAGGAAGCAGAACCAGTATAATTCATTTACTAGCGTCTCGCCGGTACAGGGAACCTTGATCCCGACTTCTGCCGAACGGCCACGGTTTATGGGGTTGCGTGCGTTGGTTATTGTTTACATTTGTATTTTTACATTTTCACTTCATGCAACGAACAAAAACTAACCCAAGACATGCCAAAAAAGTAACTAATCCAATAAAAAAACTTGTAAGCGCCGGGCGCATTCATGCTTTTCTCGAAAAGTCTTATACAAACGGGTGAAGTGAAAAAATGTGTAAAATGACAAGCGGAGTTCGGGATCAGGGCTCCCTGTACCGGCGAGACGATAGTAATTCATTTCCCCTGAATAGTATAGTTGGCATTGCTATAGATTTAAATACGTGCAAAACAGTAGTTGAAAACTTAGAAATATTGCAGTAAAACGAACGAACCCAATCGCTTATTTGTTCTTGTACTGCAAATGTAAAAGAAGCCGACAACGACAGACATATACCGGTACAAACGGCGTTGGAAAAATAGAAGAAAAAAAACGAATAAATAACGCACGCCAATGAACGCGATTTTCTGTTGCTTGGTAAATCCGAATGAATCGCAGGTCACCGCGGACTGCTTACGGTTCGCCTTTCGGGCATATATCCATATTAATGTTACCATATTTCATTATCTCATTCATATGGAAATCGCGAACGATTAGTCAAAATTCCGCGGCCACGAACGTCCTCTTATTTCGTTATTTGCGAAGCCCCGGTAATTGTTTCAGTTTAAATGCAAATATCAATCCCTCGCGACGAGATTAATTATTACTCCGGCACGAGTCTTTTCGGGCGACCGGAGTCATAAATCCCGATCGTTCTCGTAAGAATGTGATGCGGTTTATGGGTGGTGTCGAGAGTGCGGTTGTCTATTGTTTTTGGTTTGAAACACCTTATATATATCCAACACATCGGTTAGATGAATTGAAATTTGCTGATTTACGGGTCAAATGGATTTGAAAATTTGATATGGCATCATTATGTTTAATCTTGTATCTGTCGTAATTATTGCGTTTGTTCATTAAACTAATTTTCTTTTTGACTATTCAAGAAATATTTCACGATTCTCGAATAACTTTGACAGTTAGAAATTTTTTATGGCAGTGGCACACACACCAAAGGGAGATCCTATGGCACTCGACGAGCGATGCAAAGATATCGATTGACACTGTTCTTGAATAGTTGTAGGTTGAAATTAGGGGGAACCAGATGTCCGAGGAGTGAGTTACACAATGATGCAGTGGGTCCTTGTAACGTGATGTTGGTGGTGTGTCTAGTTGTAGGGCAAACGGGTGCGCTCTTGCGGTTTGTGGTGAATGTCTGACAGGCGTTGCCGGGGGCGGGTTAATGCGAGCCAAGTCCTGAGAATATCTGCCGTGAAAATATCGATAAAACAGGGAGATCTTGGCCACATGTCTATGGTGTTCCAGACTATCCAGATTTCGGTTCAATTCCAAGTCGCCGACGAGACGCACAGCTCTTGTCTGAATGGAATCCAGCAGCTTGTAACAGTCTGATTTGGCCAGTGTAAAAGATTTTAAAGTCCATTTTATGTGTTGAATTTAGCAACAAAAGATGCTATATTTTGCGATAAGAATTATTGAGTATTGACCTCTTCGGTTAATTAATTCTAAATTTATTGATTCGATTTGTTGTCAATAAGCTTAAGATTGCCGCATTTATTAATGTAAATTAATTTAATTCTACATATAGGTTAATGATATATTGGTACTAGCTTTTATAACACTGATGTGGCCTTGAGTAGCTGTTTTGATCATCCCTTTCTCTTATGTAGTGGCCTCAGGCGAGATCGAGTCAATTTGTGTCTATATTTATTTTAGTTGATAAGCGAACCACAATTACTAAAATAGGATACTATGTTATTAGTATAACTTTGCTTAATTTATATTACATTAATTAGGTTTGCTGGCCGTTCTATATTTTTAAGAATTGGGTTAATAAAGCCTACTGTAAAGTCTAATTAGATCCGTCAAATTCATATTCTACTTTTGGTTTACACATTTCATAACTTTTTGGACCGCTAATTTGATTAATTCAAGTCAGCGGCTGATCATTTCTGATAACATTAATTTTGGGACCTCTGATTTATCTGTCCACGCGACAGGCCGTAATTTTTGAAATATTTGGTTGGTAGTACCGGATAGTAGGAATGGGCTATCCTCCCGTAATTGTTGCTTTCGATTTAGGTTTTTAAATGTTTATCATTTTCGTAGGAGTATTTCCTAGCATTTCTTGAAAAATTTAATTTCAGCTCATTAATTGTGGCTTCCGCCGTCTTTTTACAACCATAATAAACGAAAACTAAGTCGTTTATTATCTTAGAATTATTCGTATTCTAACGATTCGATACGGCAGTTCTCAGCCCTACATTTTTTTTCTTTCTGATTCGACGTTCTTTTGTCCTAATCTCGTGAAAGTGGAAAGGCAAATTGACTGAAACAGAGGCAGAGTTCTTCTAGAAATACCCTTCGGTGTGAGAGGAAGCGTTTTACTTAAGTGCAGCCGTACTGGACTCAAATTTCTGTATGTTGTTAATACTACCTTTCTAGGGATCTATGAGTGAGTCCCTAACCAGTGCTCGACACTACCAAGTTATTGGGATATTCGTATTGCACTAGGTAAGCTTTTTCTGGAATTAATTTTATTCTATTGCTTGTGAAACCCAAGGACGGCATAATGCTAAGGGCTATTTTTCATGATTTCTAGAGGCTTTCCGAGCTCATCTTGACCATTGATTCTTCAGCCACCCTTTGACTCAAGAGAGGTAATTATTGCTAAAGTTTTTTCTCTAATTTAACAATTTAATTGCCTTATCTGTGTTAACCTTTTTTTACATTGACCACCGTTTGCATTGCATTCCATTGTAACTAATAGATGTGTTGGGCGTCACTTATAATGAAATACTAACTCAGTCGCCAATTTGTGAATATAAGTTTAGTTGGACACTAATTTGTAGCAAAAGTTAGACGACTTCAAAGGAGGAAGTAATCAACAATTTGAAAATTTACTGGTTAAAGCAGGTATAATCAAAAACCTAAATTACAATTTTAAGTTGAGCAAAACTTATAAATAACTGGAGAACACCAAAGTACAAAGTCTGGAGCCGATCAATGGCAGTTTGTGACAAGAGGGGCTGCATTGTATTGGCTGACAGGAACGTCAAACTGGTGAGAGCAGTTTGATTACGGGGAGTGACGCCCCCACCATTCCGAGTTGCCACGGGATGTGGCCCATCAAATCCCATCGTCCTCCTCCAGGCTGGAGAACACCAAAGTACAAAGTCTGGAGCTGATCACTGGGGAGTGATCCAACAAACCCCATTTTTACCCCTGTCAGACTAGGGACCGCCAAAGGAATGAGTCTGAGGCCGATGCTTCGAGTGGAAGCGGCCCTAGGTGGTAGATGCATAAGCCTACTCGCATCGTCCGGTGAAAGACCATCCCACCAGAATTGGGGAGCGCTAAATGGTTTTCCCAAATGACGTTCCGCTTCCGCGCTGGTGATCCCGGGTTTCACAGTAGGAATATATGGACATGATGGTGCTTCCAGGATCAAAATATTCCGGAGGTAAACTCCCCGGCCATTCGGATCTCCGGGCGCTAGGTGGCCCTGGGAGCCCTTCATTCCGCATTTCACAGACAGCAAAGATACCGAACCAATTTAGAATAGATTTCTGCAACATAAGAGGCCTAAATACAAACATAAATTCGGTACACCAACATCTACAAGCAAATAGACCACACATATTGGCCCTTACAGAAACACAAGTATGTTCTACAACAACAACAGTGAACTACCTCTATCCTGGTTACGACTTACATACACCGCGAGGAAACACTCAAACCGAACAACCTTGACGTCATGTGGCTCAAGTTCACCGCCAAGGGATTAACCAAGTTTATATGTTGTCTCTATCGCCCTCCGAGCGATAGAGCCTACCAAAGCTTTTTCTCAACACTAGCTACCACCTTTGACTCAATACAGGTCGATCACCCCAGTTCAGAAATAATCGTTCTGGGAGACTTCAATGCCCACAACACCAACTGGCTCAAACATCACAACAAGACCGACAACGAAGGTAGAGAGGCTGAAGCATTTGCCATCAGCTGCGGGCTTACTCAACTTGTAGACGAACCAACTCGAATCTCAGAGAGGGGCGAATTCGCCGCCCTCCTGGATCTTTTTCTGACCACCAATCCTGACCAGTACAAGGTTACAGTTGGTCCGCCATTAGGTACCTCCGACCACAAACTTATTACAACGGTTTGTGAATTGCCACCCATACAGAAGGATCCACCATTGCCTCGCAAAATCTGGCATTACAATTCTGCAAACTGGGACGATCTAAGGGAGTTCTACCTAGATTTTCCTTGGCTCGACGTCTGCTTTGGCGCTGACGACCCGTCAGTCTGCTGCGAAAAGATCACGCAAGTAATCTCCTCAGGAATGGAAGCATACATCCCAAATTCCATCA
>JAEQML010079859.1:0-11818 GCA_016904865.1 Pissodes strobi | reverse complement strand
TTTTATTTATTTTTCATATTCAATTATATATACGTCACCGCCTCCTATGCATGTTCAGATAAAATTCAGATGAAACATGATTTGCTCTTTCGGTATTCCCCATAGTACAATTGAATTCTCATGAAATTAGTTGCTTAAGAATGCAATAATATAATCATTTGATAAAAGTTTAAAAAGTAACAGTTTTTTAATTTTAACCTTGGCTGTATCTTTTTTTACGGAGTTTTAAATTTGAACATATTAAGAGTAATACGTGTATGGAACTTTCAAAACTCAAAAAGCGATATAGATATAAGAATTAAATATTTGCCTACTACCGAAGATAATCGCTGATGAGTTCGAAGTATCCATGATATACCGTCTAGACACTTGGGAAAGGAAGGAAAATAACTACTTAGCTACTCTTTGCCTTAAGGCAGAAAGTGACACAACTTTTTGAACTTATATAGTGATAATTCCAGTTGAATGAAACTGAAAACTAAGTAATGACGCAGCAGATTTAGTTTTGTCTTATCCATTCAATTTCAAAAGAGTAAAAATAGTACACTCGTTACAGTTAATTATTGGGTTGCCGATTTCTGAACTAATGAATCGAGAACCTTTATTATTTTTAAGCTTGCTAATGGAAGCACGTGCTATCTAATCATTCGGAAAAGACCTTGACTAATACATTTCCGTTTCAACCTGGAAAAAGTACGTGAAGTTTTAATTGTATGAGTCATTCTTTTTATCCCTTACAATTACTATTAGTCACGTTCATAGGTTAAACTGACCTAGGACACGAGTTTAAATGTATGTATCATTGCTCTGAAAATTACAAACCGCGATGACTAATATTTCTTTAGTTTATAAGTCATGCAACATATGGAAACCTAAACAAAATAGGTTTACTTGGATGTTACGATATTCAAGAGTGGGTATAAATGATAAGTTTGTTTATTTATTATTTATTATTAAGCTGGATTTATAGATTGACATAACATAAGAATAGCATAAGCATAAGAAATTTAACATTCATATTTCAGTTAGGCAATTTATAGGTCGACATAACATAAGATACAACATAAGCATGACATAAGAAGTTGACCAATGTTCAACTTCTTATGCTATGTGCTTATGTTCGACCAATGAAAACACAGAATTTTAATTGTATTTATTTACCTTTTGAGAGAATGACATATGCGATGTTCAATAAATTTTGGTGTTTTGGACTTTTGAATGCTTGTTCTTTGTGAGAATGGTAAGAATTAATAAATTAATATACATAAGACTATAATATACTTCTTTAAAAAATTCAAATCAAAATTATGAAATTTGTAAGGTTAGTATTTGCGATTTACGGCTCAGGCGAAACATAACATAAAGCCTATTTATAAACGAACCATTTGTTGTAATGTGCTTATGTAATGCTATGTCTATGCTATGCTTATGTTATGTTAATTATAACTCCAGCTTTAGGGGTGCAAATAACTTTTGTTGAATACCAATTAGGCGCATAGTACCATAAAATAATATCATACACTAATTCTGCGTAGGAATTTTTCTAACATTTTTACTTTCCCTTTATCGTACCACATACCTCATTAAAGCCGTGTTGTGTTCTTTCGCGGTTTGGAAAGGTTCTTGCAAAACATCTACTATTGGAACGACTCTTTTAGACCACACGACTTTACTTCACGACAATAATTTTATTAATAACTTTTTTTCAAATTTCTTAGCTAACCAGTAAACTTAATAATAATAATATTTACAATATATTAAATGAAAATGAATTTATAATTGCTGAGTGACAAAACAACTTAATGGACAAATAAGATTAACTATTTATGGGTATGAGTAAGATATTATAGGAATTGTTAGGTTTGGATCATAGGATGGCAATATGTAAAAATAAACTTATAATAAAAAGTAAAAATAGAGTAATAATATACAGTGTGTCCAAAAAAGTATGCAACATATGGGAAACTTTTTTATTATTGGTTTCTCAGAAAATTTTATTCTTGATAAAAGTTGGTGCTTGCCCTAAAACAGTAAATGAGTATTTCAAATTTTCCGGACTGCTTTTAGTGCGGGCGCAAATGTAATTTTTCCGAAATCGCGTCAAGAGTAAAGTACCTTAATTTATACAGATACAGCTAAATCTTATAAGGAAAAGTTCTTCCAAATTAAAAAATTAATCTGAATATGAAATTTGAGTTAAGTTCTTCAACTTTTAATTTTTCTTTTTTTTTCTCGATTTTTTCTTCAACGTTACGTCACTGGAGAATGTTTTGTTCTTTTGTTATTAGTATACTTGCCAAGTAACTTCAAAATTTATTTAAGATAGAAATTAGTTACATAGTTGCATAATGTTGCAGTTTTCCCAGATATAATAGCCAGTTTAGGTATCAGTGTGTTGCCAAACACATTTAAACACTTTTGATTCAAAATTCTTTCCATTCAAAATCATGAATAGACCCAACTCTTTTCATTTCATGTAAAACAACTAATAATTTATTTATCTTTTGCACCCGATGAGTAAAATATGCCCAAGTATCCTAAAAAGCCTAAATATTTGGTCTTGAAGAGTAGGTCATGCTTTTGGAATAAACACAAATAAATAGCAATAATTTTACTTCGCTCTGACATATGAAATTAATTATTATTGAGTCAGTCATTCCAATTGTATTTTGTAATAATTACTGTGGACAATTATTTTGGACCAAAATTGTTTAAATGTGTTTGCGACACACTGATACCTAAACTAGCTTTTATCTCTGTAAAAACTGAAACATTATGCAACTATGTAACTAATGCCCACTTTAAATAAATTTTGAAGTTGCTTGGCAAGTATACTAATAACAAAAGACCAAAGCATTCACCGATGGCGTAACGTTTGAGTAAAAAATCGAGGAAAAAAAGGGCAATTGAAAATTGATGTACTTAACTCAAATTTTACATTTAGATTACTTTTTTAATTTGGAAGAACTTTTCCTTATAAGATTTTGCTGTATCTTTATAAATTAAGGTACTTTACTCTTGACGCGATTTCGGAAAAATGACATTTGCGTCCGCACTAAAAGCAGTACGTAAAATTTGAAATACTCCTTTACTGTTTTAGGGCAAGCACCAATTTTCATGAAGAATAAAATTTTCTGAGAATCCAATAATAAAGAAGTTTCCCATATGTTGCATACTTTTTTGGACACACTGTATACGCTATTATAGGAAGGTACATAACTGCCGCGCAACACTTCGTTTTGCTACATAATCGTGGCGCAAAAGTTTTTTGTTACGCATCGAAGATCGGTGATCCAAAAATTATTGTATAACAAGACATCGTCTTGTAACCTATTAGCAGAACATTCTGCCGTTCCATCTTTTTTCCATGTAGTTTTTTGCTTTAATTAGTATCCAAACAACAATATTTAATGAAGATTGCTGCGGCCGAATATGTATCATAATATGGGTAAATAGAAAAAGCGAAGACAAAAAGACGTTGATGGTAAAACACTAGTGAAATAGTTTATTGTAGGACTTGAAATTTCAAAAAGTGAGTGGACGCTAAAAAAACTTTACCAGAATGCCGCCAACAGACTTTGAATACTTGATCAATTTGAATTGAACCAAAACTAGTTAGGAAGGGTATTCGATGGATACAGGCTATTATTTCTGTTCCAGAAAGACTGGCAGTAACATTTTTTCCCCACGGGTAATCGTAGAAGGTTTAAAAGAAAATATACAGGTAATGACGTGTAGTCAATCAGCAACTACTCAAGTACTTCGAGAACAACAGAATAATCAGCGAAAATCAATACTGCTTTCGCAGAGAGAGATCAACAGGAGATATATTGGCCTATGTCACTCATATATGGAGTAGGGCAATTGAGAACTACGGAGAGTCTTGAGCGATTGCGTTGGATATTTCGACTGTATTCGACAGAGTATAACATGACGGATTGCCAACAAATTGCCGTCCTTCGGACTGCCAGCCTCTCTCTGCAGCTGGCTTGCCAGTTTCCTTAAGAACCGATCTCTGCAAGTTACCATTAACCATTAACGCGTGCGTGCCTTGAGGCCCCAACTCTGTTTCTCATCTATATTAATGACTTGCTGACCGAAACGAATACGTAATTCTGTTTATAGTTTTACAGATGACAGTACCCTTGTCTCCCAATTTAGATCAGAAAGACCTTTACCAGCGACTAAGACTTATCACCGCAGACAGGAGCAGATTACAGCAACAAGACCTGGAGAAAGTTCATACTTGGGGCGATAGAAATTTGGTCCAGTTCAATGCAGCAAAGGCCCAAGCAGCCACGTTTACCAAGAGGGCCAGTACGGCGGGTCCTGATATCATTATGGCATGATCGACCTTTCCTTCATCCTCGTCAATCGGACTATTGGGTGTCTCGGTCAACAGCAATATGTCCTGGCATGACCACGTTGCTAACATCGCAAAAGCAGCCTCCCAGAGGCTTGGTGCGCTATTTCGCAATAAAAAAACTGTATACACCGCAGCAGTTGCTCTTGCTCTACAGAGCGCAAATAAGACCGTGCTTGGAATATTGCTCACACATCTGGGGTGCCGCACCAAAACACAACAAAGAAGAGAGCTGTGCGTCTCAACGGCGACCCAGAATTGACCCAGAATATTGATAGTGTGGAACACCGCAGACATGTGGCCCAGATGTCCGGGTTTTTGAGATGTTCCCATTTGTTCCCAGGATTTGGCCCGCCTCATCTCTCCCCTGGCAACGCCTGCCAGACAGTCACGACAGACGGCAAGTGCGCACCAGTTCGTCATACGATTGGAAACACCTAGAACATCGCTTTACAAGAACTCCTTTGTCTGGCGCACTGCATCACTGCGGAACTCACTCCCAGGACATCTGTTTCCCCCTAATTACAACCTACAACTATTCAAGAACCGTGACAATAAACATTTGCGGTTAGATTCAAAATATCACGTTCGCTCCTGCGTGCGCGCTATGTCTTCGCGATGCAACCAGTCGGTTGTATGTCCCCTGATGGTCTAGGGGTCTGCATGGTTAGCCTTCACTTCGGCGATCCGGGTCAAACACCGTCGTTTTTTTTATTTGTTTAAGGTTATATTTCTAAACTGTTTTTTTCTTGATTTTGGGTATGTCTTGGGTTAGTTTTGGTTAGCACCTGGTTAGTTTCCTTTTCTTGAGCCCCCGTAGCGAGCGAAGCGAGTGGAGGGCCATGCGAAAAGTGAAATATGCGCTGGAGCGAAAGTAATATTTTGAATCTATCCGCAAGTTCAATAAACCTCTTCGCACACACACACCGCTCGTCGAGCGCCATAGAATCTCCCTTTAGTGTGTGTGTCTCTGCAAAAAAAAAAGAAACAAATTACTTATTTGTAAAAAAGCAGCATATTCCTCAATAAAAAGAAAATACAAATGTCAAACGTCTCAAAATCTAACATACCTATTTCTTATGACAATGCTGATGCTGGATTACATATTTATAACATCCTGTAAATCAAATGTTTGTCATATCTAATAGTGTTTTTATGCGAATGTCGATTTTGTATTACTTGCGTTCAAGTGAATTCTCGAACCACCATAATGATACCCTGGAGATGGCAGCGGTGATGTAGAGTCACATCATTATTATTTAATCCTGAGTCATCCTGATAGTGTACAGTGTGGAAATGTTGTGGTATGGAGTTTACTAAATTGCTCGAAGGGTAGTATGACTGATATTGAGTATTATGGAACTGACCAAAGTTAAAAGAATTTGAAGTTTGCTCCGGATTATTCATATCTGCTTTATAATATCTTGTTGAACACTGCTTTGTAACTGAAAAGAACATTTGGCTAGTTTTTTCGCCACAAGACTTCCGAAAAGTTGACATTGGTTTTATTCCTTATTACCTGGTGTCACTGCCTTGAACAATATTTTAAAAGCTTCACTCAATCTTTCATCACTTTCAACTTTCTATTGACGTTTTCGAGGAGGATTTGGTTGTAATGGTTTTTTACTGGCTCTTTTCTATTTTCCACTTCTGTGTCCTTTGGATATTTTGGCGGTTCATTGGAGTCTGGAGGGTTATGGGACAAATCATTGTATTCGTGATCTGTCACTTCGTCCTCCTCAACGTATAAAACCAGTGAGCGCATTATTTATGTTTACTTCATGCTTTTGATATCTTATTTTGTATTGTTTATTTAATAAATAATTAACGTGCGAAAAAATTAAAAATTTTACTGTTCTGAAAGTATTTTATTCTCGATTTGGCGATTCCGACAACACCAAAAAAATTGTTAAAAGTAGCAAAACGGTATGAAGAAATCTGAAACTTTCCACGTTGCATGGGTGCCTTAGATGGAAAGTATGTGGTTTCGCAAGCACATACAGAGGAAGCCAGTTTTATAATTATAAGTCAATCTACATATATAAAATGCTAATGTTTATATGTCTGTGTCGTCTGTACTGAAGTAGTGGGTTGCTCTAGAAAATTGTTCTTTTTATAGAAAGATAGCTAAGATGCTATTCTAAAAACTGTGGTCGCCGGATTTTTTATTTTTGACTGAATAAAAGAGAAAAAATTAAAAAACAAAATGGTTTTTATTATTCCCGATAAAATGGTGAATGAGCAGCCCGAAAAGCGATTTTCGTCAGTGTCTACCAGTTATGCCCCACGCACATAGAGCAGCAAACATCACTGAAATATTGCCATCTGTGGTCGAAATTTAAAATTTTGCAGTTGAGTACAAATGTACGATCTGTAGACAATTCGTACAGTTCTTGGCGTTTTGAAAATGGGAACCTAATTATAGCGGTCTTGGGGAAGACATTATTGAAATCCCACATACAATGATAGCCAACCAATATATTGTAGAAGAAATATTTGGTCAAAGATTGAAGCCACTTGATGTTGCAACATACTCTAAATGAGCCATTCTGTGTTCTAGAAATGACGATGTAACACAGATTAATGAGCAAATTTTAAATATTTTGGAAGGAGAAAAATTTAGGTTCGTAGAATGCGATGATATCTCAGAAAATGAAAATTATCCAATTGAGTTTTTAAATAGCCTGACACCTTCGGGAATGCCACCACATAGATTAAATCTCAAAGTGGGTTCAATTATTATGCTTCTAAGGAATTGAAATACCCGAAGGGGATATGTAATGGCACCCGATTAGAAGTAACCAAACTATCACAAAATCTTATGTGTGCAACGATCCAGATACCTCAATTGGACACCAAGAATAGAATTGGTTCCTGTACAACCAGATTTGCAATAATTTGTATTACAAAGACGACAATTTCCTGTTAGATTGGCATTTTCCATAACAATAAATAAATCTCAGGGACAGACTTTAAGTAAGGTGGGCGTGTATCTACCTAAGCCTGTATTAAGTCACGGACAGATGTACGTAGCATTTTCAAGGGTCAGGTCCCATAACGACATAAAAATAAAGATATCAGAATACGAAGAGAAACAAGGCATGCTTCTAAAATGTTCGGCAAAAGTTTTCTCAACCAACATTGTTTATCGAGTAATTTTATAGATTCTGTAAATGATCATTTGTTAATGTATAACAAAGAATTTTACATACATTGCCTGACAGAGACAGGCTTATCAACTAGTTTTAGTATGTTCTGTTTGCATTGGTAGATGCTGATTACAACTTTTTATGAACTCTGCAGCTCAGGGATGAATTTCAAATGGTGGCATATTTAAAAACTGTTCTCTTTACCTATAAAACTTCTTACAGTTGGAGAAAAATAATAAACATTTTCCGGAGCAAAAAACTTTAAGTGACAGGCAACGCAAATTCCCTAATTTTTCCTTGGGAATAAGGCGTTTCTTTGACTGATTCGTTAATGAAACCGATTTCTGAATTTTATCTCAAAGGATCATTGGAAAGAGTGTTTAATAATTATAGAAGAACGGTAGAAAATGTATTTGGCATCATTACGGCAATTTTTCGAATACTTTGTAAACCATTGTTGCTCGAACCAACAAAAGCTAAAGTTGTTGCTATGACAGTAGCAATTTTACACAATTTTTGGTGAAACTTCTTAACGCGCGCCGAGAGTAAAATTTTAAGGTCGCAACACATGAGTTGGCGGAACGAAAAATATGAGAATATCTCATAGATTTTGTGATATATTTGTTAGTTTACAAGCAAAAAATATGGGATTTGCTCTATTACCTTGTCAATACATAAGCGAAACTTTTATGAAGAATATATTTTTTTTCATTTAGGCCTTCCCTTTTTGTTAATTGAATGGTATATTTTAAAAAAACTACTTTTTAACCAAATCCGTTACGATATGTATAAGGCTAGAGCGTTTAAGAAGTTTCACTTCAGATATGCGCACATAGTGCACACGCTTTTTTTTATTTGAGGCAAAGTTCCATTCCTCAAATTTGTATAAACCAAGCGGAATTCCCGTAATAGACGTTGATAGAAATAACGAGTTAATGTCTTCGCTGAGATCATTCATACATGCAAAGGCAATTAGGAACGAATTGGCGGACTTTTTTCAAAATGAAGGCCGACTTTCATATGCGTCTAATAATCTCCCATCAGTGATATTATGAATTAATTTTTAATTGTTATTTTATGATTATATTATCAAAAGCATGCTCGGCAACACTTGATTTTTCTGTTCTACCATACTTTAAATGAGCTATGTGTTCCTTGAATCCCGTTTGTATAGATCTTCTAGTTTGCCCAACATATTTTTGGTTACAATCCATGCATTCAGTTTCATATATTCCACTTCTTTCTAATATTTTAATTTTGTCCTTTGGACTACCTAATAATTTCATAATGTTAAACTGAGTTTGGTACCCTAATTTTAAACCTAACTTCTTAACACTTTTTGGAGTCCTCTAGTATACTGAGGATTATATGGTATCGAGACATATTTTGTATGATCATCCTCATTGACGAAAGAAGTGGAATCGCGATTGGTCTTTCTAAACAAATGCCTATTAATTAGTCTATTTATTAAGTTAGTATTGAAACCATTGACTTTCGCTATATTCTTAATTGTCTCCTTCTCATTATTAAATCTTTCTCTGCTTAGAGGAAAGTTAACCATACGGTGTACTAAAAAATGAAAGTCGGCCATTTTGTGTTGGTCGCAGTGGAAAGAGTTATTAGGAATATATCGGTTGGTGGCAGTATTTTTTCAATAAATATCAAATTCTAGTGTGTTATTATCGTTCTTAATCATTAAAGTATCCAAAAATGGAAGTTTGCCATTGTTCTCGACTTCATAAGTAAATTTAATGGTGAGGAAACGGTTGTTTAGTTTGGTTACAATATTTTCGATATTAGCGGTTTTTGTGTCGAAAATCGCGAAAATGTCATCCACATACCTCTACCATACCCTCGGAAAGTATTCGAACTCCTGACTGATTTCATTTTCAAATTTACTCATGAAAAGGTTAGCTAAGAACGGCGCTAAACAGTTGCCCATTGCCGTGCCTTCAAGTTGTTGGTAATAGTTATTTTAATATTGAAAATAATTTTGATCCATGCAAAGTTTGGTTAAAGTTAAATATTCTTGTTTGATTTCGTTATCAAAACTGTTCATATCAAGTAATTCACCAAGGTATTGAAAGGTCTGTGGGATTGGTACACTAGGGAACAGTGAGCAAACATCAAACGAGATTAAAATTTCACCTTCCTTAAGGTTCGTACCTTTAATTTTGTTTCTAAAATCTAAGGAATTTAGTGCTCCTGAATTCTGTTGTTTTATAGGTAAATTTTCAAACTGGTTTGCTAGCCACTTGGATATATTATAAGTTGGCGATCCTATTGCCGAGAATATGGGACGCATTGCCTTCCCAGGTTTATGAATCTTGGGAAGACAATTTAGTTTCGGCATAGTAGGATTGTTCACTGATAATTTGTATTTAATTTGATCAGAAATAAGGTTGCTACATTTCTTCAAAGTGTTTTTAACTTGTGTTACCATCTTAGATAACGGATTCCTTGAGATTTTGTTATAGGGCCCGGATTCTATTAAATTATCAACTCGTTGAAAATATTCGCTTTTGTCTAATATAACAAACTTATTACCTTTCTCAGCTTTTAGATGGAAAACATCTTTCTTCTTTAATCTCTTGATTGTATTTTTCCTTTTCCAGGACGAGAGTTAACATTATTATTAATTAATTTTTTTGAGATATGATTCCTGCATGCTTTTCTAACAAAGCCTTTAGTAGAGACAGGAAGATGTTGAATAGAGCTTTCTATATTACCTACAATACCAAGTAAGTTATCCTTTGGTGGAGGCAATGCAAAATTCAGACCCTTATTTAAAAGGTCTAATTCATCTTTATCAAAAGATAAAAACATGAATTATGATGATGTGAGGATATTAGCCACACTACCAGTCTACACCAAGCGACTCTTTTTAGAAATGGCCTTCATTGCTCAACAACCATTAATAAAAGGACTGACTCAATAATATCGAATTTGACCAATGATTTTTTATTGTTAGGCTTTATAAAAATACTACCATAGTCTAAATGGGATTTGACTAATGCATTAAGAACTGAAAGTAATGTCCGCGGATCCGCTCCCCACGAAACTCTGCAAAATGTTTTCATAACATTAATACCTTTGCGTGCTATATTTAAAATATGTTCGATATGTCCGTCCCATTTTAAATTTCTATGCAATAAGAGTATTCTTTATTTTAAGTTGAGGGGTCTGTACTTGCCGAGTACACATGTTAACGAATTTTTACATAACATGACTTATGATGCTCTGAGGATATTAGCCACACAACCAGTCTACACCAAGCGACTCTTTTTAGAAATCGCCTTCATTGCTTAACAACCTGAGTCGCTTTCCAGCTAACCGTTTTGAGCACGCAACCGAGCCCCGGCGCGCGCAAATGCTCGACGCACGTGTTCCAGCTGTTACCGCGTTTGTCACACAGGTTACTTTCCCCTTGCCCCTGAAGATCCTACCGGATATTTCGTACTTGAAGCACAAAAACGTTTTAGAGGTTATGTAGTTTTGTTTGGTTTAGTAGTTTTGTTATTATTATTATAAAGATTAAATATATAGCAAAGCTGCAATGGAATAACATATATTGAACTAAGATTTAAGCCGATTGATCTCTTCTATCTTACTAATTATCTACTAACTTGTTTCTTAATCCACCTCCTCAGATTTGGAATAGCTAAATTAATTTTTCAGTTTTTAACATGCTCACAAAAATTTCATTTAATTGATACTATCATTGTATACAATGAAACTATGCGCAAACACAGAGATAAGCTAAAGAAGGTCAAAATTTATTAAATAGAGGCATATATAGAGAGTACATAAACAATAACAAAAACGCCTCAAGTAAAGGCGGCGCGTGCCGCGTGTAGTTCCAGTTCCAGCTCCACCGTTGTGCTAGAAGCGCTCGTGTTTCAAGCGCAGCGCTTAAAGCCCAAACATCTGTTCAGCTGGAAAGCGACTCTGATTGCATTAGTAAAAGGACTGATATTCAACATTTGAGTGAGATTTATTCTTATCTTAATTCCCATCCCATATTTATCAATATAAATAAGCAAAAAAAAAGTAACCTGCAACAAATGACTCGACATAATTAATAAATGAAAGACGTCAAAAAAATTAAAAAACTAATTCCAATATAAATTGCCTTAACTATTTTTGCTTCTAGAATATAAGTTTTTCACGATCACAGTATCACCAAGAGTATAATATCTTTGTGATCATCCTCAAGAAAGTTGTAAGTTTTTGATTATGTTTTTTAAATGATATAATTTGAAATTCACAACTTTAGTTTTTTAAACAGGATTTTTGTTTGATTCAT
>JAEQML010079858.1:0-11819 GCA_016904865.1 Pissodes strobi | reverse complement strand
ACCGCAATACTACAGGAGAGAGACCAAAACAATTAGAGAGGGGATCACTTGTCTACACACAGAGGGGATCACTTATCTACCCACAGATGGATCAAAGATGAAAGAAGGAGTGGGATACGGAGTTTACGGACCTAGGTGTCGAATCTCTGCATCTTTAGGAAACACTCCCACAATCTTTCAAGCAGAACTAAATGCTCTCAATATAGCCATCTCTGAATGAATGAAAGGTCTAAGAGATGCAAAATTCTATGTCGTGTCAAATAGTCAAGCAGCCTTAAAAGCACTAGCATCTAGTAGAATCAACTCCCGGCTAGTATGGGATTGTCGGATGGCTGCAGATCAACTGGCAAATAGAAACAGACTCACCTTAATGTGGGTACTAGGGCACGCGAGTGTAGAAGGCAACGAAGCCGCTGACCAGCTCGCATAAAATGGTGCACAAACTGCCTTTTGCGGGCCTGAACCATTCTATGGCATCACTAGAGGACACGTAATGGATGAACTCAGAAATTGAGGAAAAAGGCAGAAAGATACACATTGGGCCAATGCACCTGGGCAGAGACTCATCTCTTACTCGCCTAACAAGACAAAAGAGCTTCTCAAGCTACAAAGAAAATGAGAACACTGGTCGTAGGCCTCACTGGACTTGAGCCCTGGAGGTACCACCTCATGAAAATGGGGAAAACCACTGACGAACAATGCGGCTTCTGCCAAACTATGGCTGAAACGTCAGAACACTTACTCTGCGAACGTCAGGCACTGACTCGCCAAAGTTTGAGGCATCTCGAAAATGCCCTTGTGCCACCATGGGATCTACAAAAGCTCAACCCTCGAAATATTCTGAGACTATTGAAGGAGATAGGAATTTCGTGTAAAATAAACGATTATTGTGGTCAACGCGACGTGTTGAAGGTCAAATCTTGCCGAGCGACCCCTCTACCTATACCATACTATAACATAATTATTATGATGATTTCCATATCACACTGCATATCCTCTTTCAGCTGTTGCTGAATTTCTAAAACATTCAAAGGAAACGGCTATCATGCCAACAGCCTTATTGTTTGTAAAAAACATTTTTGAAATAAAATAACTTGGAGCGCTCAAATCAACGCAAAAAACCCCAAATTGAGTGATTTGAAGTTTCTTCCCAAATATAATAATAAACATACTTTTGTTTCCAAAGCCTACTTAGTAGCTAATAATTACTTTAATTACCTGCCCGGATTCGTTTGGAGACCTCTTTTGGTGATTTTTTGTATTAATAATAATATAACCGGTTAAAAAAAAAGAAAGAGAGTTTTGCTCTACTTTTTAGAGTTTTCTGTCGTCTTTCTATCAATGTTAAAAAATATATCTTTTCATTTAAAATTTCCGAGAAAAACGGGTAGGTTGTCAAAGAACGCCATCTAGCGATTAAAGCAAAAGTCGGAAAAATATTTAAATAGCAGCAAATAGAGCAAAAATGCCTCTTAAACGAGTCGAAGCAGAAATTGAATTAAGTTTAACATCCTCCCACCATTTTATTTTAAGAGATAGAGCAAAAATGCAAGAAATAACCCAAATAGGAATGAGGAGTAATAATTTTCACAATATTATTATGGCGGTGAATTTCGGAGAAAAAAAAAATTTACTTGTCCATAGCCGTTACGCCCTCTGATGACCACGTTATTTCTTATGGGCACTTTTGTTAAGAAGATTTTATTGGAAGTTGTGCGACTAACACTTTTCAATATACAGCCGCTTACCTCGCTTACGTTTATACAGTTTATACGCTATTTTTATGAGTGTCCTTAGTTCTTTACTTGAATAGCCTAATGATACATAATCTATAGCCTATAAGAGTCTGTGATAGAAAATGCAAGCTTAAGAGGACAGACTACCGGTCTTTTATTATTATAAAATGATATAACGTTTTATTTCAAAACGAAAAAAGTTAGAATCACGAAATTTGGTGTGCGGCTTGTACATTCGATTGACTAGAAGGCATGGTGTTTAAAAATGTTATTAATTTTTTTATAACAAATTTTGAACCGGTTTTTTGGTAAAAACGTATTTTCACGTTTTCACCAAAAAACCGGTACAAAATTGTTATAAAAAAAATTAATAACATTTTTAAACACCATGCCTTCTAGTCAATCGAATGTACAAGCCGCACATCAAATTTCGCGGTTCTAACTTTTTTCGTTTTGGAATAAAACGTAGTATCAATAAAGGTCGGTAGTCTATCCTCTTAAGAAAAAGCGTGATATCTCAAAAAGTACTGTACTAAGAATGAATAATTGGAAATGAATTGTACTCAGACGGCACACGAAAAATCTTCCATTTTTCCCACTTTTCCTTATTTTGGAAAATCTAAAAAAAGTTGCAACGGCACTGGCTTTGCTAAAGGAAGACATAAGCTACAAGCGAGGCTGAAAGCTAAAGAAAAAATTCGAAAATAGATCCTCTCGTTTAAAAAGTAACAATGCTTTAATAAAATTAAAGTTGCAGCCAAAAGTAGGTGTGCCAGTTTTTACGGAACTGCGTGTAGTAAGTAGTCCTTTATGTCACAACATATCGAAGAACAATTAAAACAAATCAGGCAACATGATATTAAGTTTTACGCTTGATAAAGGTGAGCACTATAGAAAAACTTGATGAGTATGAAATATAAACTACATGTTGTGATCGCTTCACGGCAGTATTAGAGAAGTTATCGGAGAACAACAAAATTAAGCAAGTAACAAACTGTTGTAAAACAGATCTAGTAAAAATTAAAAGGGAGTCCTACTAAAAACGGCTAAGCAATAAGTCTGATGCAGATCAATTGAAATACAACATAATAAAATGAATAGCACGAAATATAATAGAAAAAAAAACATTTATCGGACAAGTGCCCAGATGCCAACACGTAGGTAAAGTTTATCTCAAAGTAGGTATATCGTCTTATTGACTTTTGACTACCTTTAACAGCCTACCTGTAATGTATTGTAATAAAATCTCATCCTTGTATACTTAAACCTTCTGCGTGATGACCTAAGTACAATTTTAGTTACTTGTTTAGCATTAGTTTTGCACAGAAATTCTACCTCTTTTATCAAGAGCAGGTATGTTCACCCCGTATTCGATAAGTTTATGGCGTTTTCCATTGTTATTCAGATTCGACACCCTTGTTAAATGGCTTCAGGGCCGGGGCAATTAGTATAGATTAAATAACACACCACAGTATCCAACAAACTCTACAGTTAGCCAAATGAAAGACCTGGTTGAAAAGAATGCCGGCAAAAAATGTCCTCTCATTTTTAGATGCTGCCACATTTTTTTCCAATAATCCTAATTTATTTTGTAGTCTAGTTTCCTATAGTGAATTTACATATTTAAATTTCCTACTTAAATACTTAATTTTGTTATTTTCCTTAATGCTACTGTCTTCTATAATTTATTATTTTATTTACACAGGGAAATCCGAAATAAGTATACTATTTATATTTTATTCGCATTCAGGCTATTTAAAATACGCGACAACACACAACCAGAGTACAAATAATATCGAGTAGATTCACTCAGCAAAAATCGTCCCATGTTACTAAATTCAAATGAAACCGCAAAGTCGACGAATGCCGTGGATCCTTATTTTGCGCTCTAGCGCGAACATGGAAAAGAAAATTCTCACTTTTTCCGTCTAGTGTGCTGAATGGTCATGGAAACCGAAGATAAATAAATGACAGTCGTGCGTTTGTTACAGTTTGTTGCTGGCACTCCTGTTCTAAATATGCCCGAAGTCCGAACATAATATGTCAAAACTGACAGTCATTTGCAAATTTCAGAATGAATATAGAGAAAAATGTGCATTTAATTTTTTTAAATGCGGCTGTAGAAAAAGTTCTGTGTGTTTTTCGAGCGCAAAGTAAGATTGCCGTTTTCGAAAGATTACTGCGCTCCGGTACGCGTCGCGCAGTAACATTCTTTCTCAGGCGGCAATCCGTTACTTTGCGCTCTAAATACACAAATAGCATATTATTTTATATGGAGGAAAAGTGATACTTTTCATGGCGCGCTCGTGTTTAACAGCCGAACGGAGTGAGGCTGGTAATAGAGAGCAAGCCATGAAAAGTAACTTTTCCTCCAAATAAAATATGCTGTTTTTTCTTCAAATGTCGACAAATTAATGCAAAAACATCTCTTTTTAATAGTAATAATATCTAATTATTATTAAAGATAAGTGGGTTTAGACCGGTGTCGGTGAATAGGCACTGGTTGTTGCTATAGTAATGCAACATAAAGCTGTCAGTGGACACTGTCAACAATAATTATTTTTTTAAAATTGCGTCTCCGATTGCGTTTTAATTCCGTATTGATAAGCAGTTATTGAGTAAGTTCGATTAAATAATAACCAATTTGTTCCTAAATTAGTGATTTTTAGAAATGCAGTCACAAATTGAGTGATAAATACAAATTGTAGTTTAATAAGTCTTGAGTTGTTGACGCTTATTTTGTTGTCTGTTTGTATTGTATCTATGTTGCTATGACAACACTTTTACCTCCGCCGGCGGAAAAGTGAAAACTAAAGCTCCGGCGGAGGAAAAGCGAAACTTCACGGCCGCCTACACAGTCGAGTAATGACGGATTTACTGACGGTTGAAGAAAATAACTATTTTCTCTACTTGCAGCAGCGAGCAGTATGTGAGGGGAGATTCAAAAAGTATTAGCTGATGCAAAATTATTTCCTCGGTTACATGATATTTCAAAGAGGGATTAAGGTAATTTTTAATACGTGATTCAAAGGAATAAAACTATGTAATAAAGTTATACAAAATAGTAACGTATACTAAATTCAAAAATATTATAAATAAAGGAAATACCAATTAAAATAATTTATTTGACAGTTTGTAAATTGATTTATCTATTAAAACAAGTATAAAGCAGAAGGGTCAAAGTACCTGACAAATATTGTGGGAATTTAAATATAAAAAGGACATATTAAGCTAGTAAACTAAATTTATAGCTTCTTAAAGGTCTTAACACTTCATTACTCGCGCTACGAGTATTTCTCTCACATTTTCTGCGAAATCGTCAGTTTTCGGAGATGGCTTTGCGAGCGGAGCAGTCCTCCATTCTAGATGACTTATTTGGCGTCCTATTTAACATGGCTAATTAACCGGGTGCATTTCTCAAGTGATTGGCTGCATTTGTGAGAATTTCTCTCATTCCGCTACGTCTGCCGTAGTACTTTTAACATTGAAAATGTTTCTGTTTTCCTGTTATGGGGCATCAATTTGCAAAAAAGTGCATGCTACATTTGCCGCACATGATGTCATATGCGTGATGAATTACTAACCCAAACTAACGAAAAGTAATCAAAAGCACCAAAAAGAACTAAAATGTAACAGATTAAAAAAATTAAAGTAAGTACTTGTAAAGTAACATTAAAATTTGGTTATAACGTATCGGATCCGGTACAAATTCCTAAAATATATTGGAACTAACTGAAACTAACCGAAAGTTGATTGAACAACTAACCAAAAGCACCAAAAAGTGCTAAACCATATAGGGCAAATTAAAAATATTAAAGCAAGTTAAAATTAACTTAAATGAACCGAATTTTGACGACTAACCAAAAGTAAACGAAAACATTAAATTTGATTGTAACGTATCGGAGTCGGTTCAAGTGATGAAAATAAATTAAAACTAACTGAAATTAACTGAAAGTTTATTGAGCAACTAACCAAAACTAGCCAAGAGCACTAAAAAGGGCTACAGCGTATCGGAATAGTTTAAAACATCAAAGTAAGTTAAAACTAACCCAAATTAACCGAATTTTGGCGACTAACCAAAATTAACCAAAAACGTAAAAATTGGTTATAACGTACCTACCGGCATCGACACCGGTTCAAATGACTAAAATAGGCTAATTGAAATTAACCGAAAGTTGATTGAACGACTAACCAAAATTAACCAAAAGTAACAAAAAGCACCAAAAAGTGCTAAAACGTATCGGAACAGATTAAAAATATTAAAGTAAGTTAAAAATAAACCAAATTAACTGAATATTAGCGACTAACCAAAAACATTAAAATTGGTTAAACGTATCGGAACCGGTTCAAACGACTAAAATAAATTAAAACGAACTGAAACTAACCGACAGTTGATTGAGTGACCAAACAAAACTAACTAAAAGTAACCAAAAGCACCAGAACGTGCTTAAATAGGTTACACAAATTAAAGTAAGTTAAAACAAACCGAATTTACGCGGCTAACCAAAACTAATCAAAAGCATTAAATTTTATTATAACGTGTCGAAGCCGGTTCAAATGAATACCTCTGTGGTTTCATGCGAGCGATTTTTCAAGGTCGCGTCACGACACGGAAATTTTTCCTGTACGTCACGAGACGGTTTATGAAAAATTGATTATTACGTATCGGACCCGGCTCAAACAAATAAAATAAGTTGAGACTAAGCGAAACTAACAGAAAGTGATTGGACGACTAACCAAATCTATTAAAATTGATTATAACGTTTCGGAACCGGCTCAAATGAATAAAATAAGTGAAACTAACCGAAAGTTGACTGAATGACTAACCAAAACTCACCCAATCCATTATCATTGATTATAACGTATCGGAACCGATTCAAATTACTTAAATAAGTTGATACTAAGTGCAACTAACCGCGCTAGATCGGGGATTAAGAGACGGATCGAATTTTTTTTTGTAAAAACTAGTCGAGTTGCATACCGCTAGATCGGGGAAAGAGAGACGAATCAAATGCAAATGATATTTTGCTTTTTACTACCACACTTAACGTTATAAACT
The DNA here is from genome assembly GCA_016904865.1 of Pissodes strobi. Lineage (NCBI taxonomy): Eukaryota > Metazoa > Arthropoda > Insecta > Coleoptera > Curculionidae > Pissodes > Pissodes strobi. The sequence continues at coordinate 5,024 of JAEQML010079858.1, read as the reverse complement.
GTAAAGAAGAAAGAACCTTGAAGTAATATGCATGTATGTGATATATTTTGGTAAACTAAACTTAAGTAATCTAATCTGATCTAACCCAAACTAACCCAAACTAATCCAAACTTATATCAACTATTAACTTTCAACACAATTATGAATTTTTTCAGATCTCAAATTTAACAAGCGTTGCATTCTGCTGGGTAATTTTAGTTAGTCGCCGAAATTCGGCTAATTTAAGTGAGTTTCAACTTACTTTAATATTCTTAATCTGGTTTGATTTATGTTTTCGCTTTTTGGGTTACTTTTGGTTAGTTTTGTTTAGTCGTTCAATGAACTTTCGGTAAATTTCAGTTGGTTTCAATTTATTATAGTCATTTGAACCGATTCCAATACGTTATTACCAATTTTACTGTTTTTGGTTAGTTTAGGTTAGTCGCCAAAATTCGGTTAATTTGGATTAATTTTAGCTTACTCCAATATTTTTAATCTATTACGATACGTTTTAGCCGGTTTCGATGCTTTTAGATACTTTTGGTTAGTCATTCAATCAACTTTCGGTTACTTTCAGTTAGCCCCAATTTATTTTACTCATTTGAAGCGGTTCCGATGCATTATAACCAATTTAAATGTTTTTGGTTAAATTATGTCAGTCGCCAAAATTAGGTTAATTTGTGTTAGTTTCAACTAACTTTAACATTTCTAATCTATTCAGATAGGTTTAAGCCATTGATTTGTATAGGAGTGGATAAGCAATAGCCGCCTGTCGCACTATTAAAAAGTGGCAACCTATGGGCGAAAAAACAGGTTTCTGCGCATGACAAAATCGACGTAAAATGGAAAAACGTAAACAAAGAAGATACCGTTTTGTCATGCGCGCTAAAACACTTGCCGTCTCAGCAGGCGTCGGTCAGGATCGAACTTGGCTTTTGTCTTTGACGTGTTTTCGTTTTGACGGCGCGGCGTTTTGAGTTAATAATTCGAGTTTTTACTTTTTTTTTACTTTCTTTGGTCCTAGTGTCTGTAGTTGCTTAATTAGTTTTAGTTTAGTGGTTCACGTTTGTGGTTTGTACGTAACCTATTTTGATTTTCGTTTACATTGAACAATACGCAGATAAACAATCGGCGATGCTACCAAAATAGAATCCCGAAAGTGTATGGTTGTGTTTTGTAGTAGTAGAGGCAAAATACCCGGGATTTCCTATTTCAAGTAAGTCTAATTATTATAAGAATTACTTATTTATACCTTATTGTTTGTTTCACTACGCTAACTGGGGCCTATTTTACAATCGGCAAGACTCCTCTACCGAATATTTGGTGAAATAATCACTTTCGAAGTCCGGGCCTGTCTATTTACCTTCACGGTGCAACAGCTAGTTCCTACTAATTTTCTAATGCGCAAGTCCAAATAGAAATATCTTTGTTTATATTTCGCGGTCGTAAATTTGCTATGTTTGGTCTATTTATTGCTTATCCACTCCTATACAAATCAATGGTTTAAGCCCTTACTGCTTTTCGTTACTTTGGCTAGTTTTGATTACTCGTGCAATCAACTTTCTGTTAATTACAGTTAGTTTCAATTTATATTAGTCATTTGAACCGGTTCTGATACTTTATAATCAATTTTAATGTATTTGGTTAGTCGCCAAAATTCGGTTACTTTGAGATAGTTTCAACTTACTTTAATATTTTTAATCTGTTCCGATACGTTTTAGCCCTTTTTGGTGCTTTTAGTTACATTTGATTAGTTTTTAAATCAACTTTCGGTTACTTTCAGTTAGTTCCAATTTACTTTAGTCATTTGAATCGGTTCCAAAACGTTATAATCAAATTTAATGTTTTTGGTTAGTTTTGGTTAGTAGTTAAAATTCCTTTCGTTTTGGTTAGTTTTAACTTAGTTTATTTACTTAACCTTGAATTTGATTTATAACGCATAGGAATCAATTAAAATGACTAAAATAAATTGGAACTAACTGAAACTAACCGAAAGTTGATTGAATGACTAACCAAAACTCGCCAAAAGTAACCAATACGGGCTTAAACGTACCGGTACTGGTTACAAAAATTAAATTAACACGATCTCTCACGCGTATGATGTCATGTGTCAAATGTAGCATGCACTTTTTCACGATTTGAGGTCCTATACCCTATTAGGATAATAGAAACATTTTCAATGTTAAAATAACTAAAAGTAAAAAAAAATTAAAAACAAGCTTTTATATAAATGCACTAAAAAGAAGAAAATAAAATTTGAAGTAAATCAAACCCATTATTTTGTTACATTAAACATTTTTATATAATATAAAAGCTTGTCGCGAGATTTTCCTGTTTAAATTTCTCGCGACAAGCTTTTATATCATATAAAAATGTTTAATGTAACAAAATAATAGGTTTGATTTACTTCAAATTTCATTTTCTTCTTTTAGGTGCATTTATTTTAAATAAAACCTTGCTTGAAGCCAATTGGATATGTAAAAATCAGCTAAAATTGACTTGCAACATTTAACCCAAAATCGGCCATGTTGAATCCGCCATTTTATATATTCAAAATCTGATAAAAAATTCAAATTCCTTGTCACCAAACACCCCCATATATCAATTTTAAACGAAATCGGATAAAATTTAAGTAGTGCTCCCTACCTTACCCTTGAAAGGGGGGGGGGGGTGTAAGCAAGAGCATAGTTTTTATATTTTCATTTGAACTTCAAACGCATACCAAATTTGAAGTCAATTAAATATGTAGAAGTCAGCTAAAATTGACTTGGGACATTTAACTCAATATCGGCCACGTTGAATCCGCCATGTTGAATTTTCAAAATCTGATCGAAAATTCATATTCCTTGTCCCCAAAAACCCCCATATACCAATTTTAAACGGAATCGGACATACTTTAAGTAGTGCCCCCCTCCCCTCCCGTGAAAGGGGGGTGGTGTAAACTTAACAATATTATAATAATGTATTGTCATCGGAACTATAAACGTGTATCAAATTTCAAGTCAATCGGACATTTAGAAGTAGTTCTAATTCAGCTTGCAAGATTTGATTACAGACAAACAGACAGACCCACAGGTGAAAGTAAATAAAAGCTTTTAATATAAGAGTTGCTAACAACACAAAAGGTCTTGTGAAAAATTCGCAATTATTAAAACATAAACGGATTTTTGCTTACGCTAATGGTGACGGGCATTTTATTTTTGCCGTACTTGTTTTCTCTTCTCACTATTGTCTTTATCCAAATTTAGGTAAATAATAGCAATTTAATGAAGACATATTTGTTGAACCGATTATACGTCTAATTGGAAAATGCATATTATTAAAAAATATATTATAAATCATACCTGATAGGGTCTTTGGGGCATCTAAAAAATAATAATCCTTCACCCACTTTTATAATGCAATTATCCGCACAACAATATCTCACCATTGTGGCGATCTTAATAATTATTTAATTCAAGGCGACTCAACAGTACAGAATATCAAGGCGTTTGCACACTGACCGTAAATAATTCTCCCTCGTAGTGTAGCCATCGCTGGCCACGAACGAGATTGATCCGGATTCGCTTCGAAGGTAAAAACTGTCGGCGAAATTGGAAATTTGTCCCGAGTGAACCTACGGTATATACTTATTTATACCGTGACACAACCGTGCGACGTTTACTTGCTTTTTAGCGTTGGGGCAGTTTCTTGATTTGTGCCAGGATATATTATATACACTTTGACCATAGACATTTGTTTGTCAAAAACCTAACTTTTTTACATATTTAAAAATTTCGGCAGCGACTTGCTTTGGTCATTAGAGTGGAAATTACCGAACTGTGTGGTTATTTATATTATTTGGGTTGTAGGGTCTGGTGACATATAGGTTGTGTGGATTTTGCAAATTTTCTCTTTTTTTTCAATAGGAAGGCTATCTCCTATAGAGTAGTTTAAGCCAAAAAATCGGAGAGTCCACCACATTTGAGCCGAAAAATGCCCCCAAGTTTGAGTTTTGATACGTATTTTCAGCCCCACTCTACAAAAGCACTAGAAATAGAGATAATAAGGCAATACACATCTGAAAATCAATTATCGGGTGAAAATATTAACTAGGAGACATTTGCGTCGAACGAAAGGCCTCCTTTTGTTCCGGTTTTAATTTGAAGCGACTCATAGCCCCATTAAACAAAATTAAATTTTACTTTGGTCGAAACAGAGATTTTTAAAATGGCACACTGTTGCCAGACGTTTACAGTAGTTTCGTTAGCAAAATTCATTAGAACAAATTTTACGCTATGAGTGTCTCTGCTCTTTCTTTTATTTAGGTGATTGAATGCAAATGCACACTGATTTTTCAATGTGCATTTGCATTCATTCTTCGAAATAAAACAGACACTCAATGGATTACACTATTTCTTTGTATGTATATATTCGTCAAATATTTCATTTCATACATGGACCTCCGCCCGCTTGTCTCGCTCCGGGGGCGCAGCAAAACAAACCTAACCCAAACTAACCCAAGGCATGCCCAAAATGAAGAAAAAACTAAAAATATTTGCATTTTCGACTGACAAATTTTTATTTTATTTTTTTATTTTGGGCATGCCTTGGGTTAGTTTCGGTTAGTTTTATTTGGTTGTGCCCCGAAGCGAGCGGAGGGTCATGCGTGAAGTCGAATATTAAATATACTTAAATAGTAAACAAACACTGTTATTCCTCATAAGAAAATGTGCAACACTGTCCAGGCCCTCGGCGTCGGTTATAAAATTTCATTATTTTCACGTTACAATTTCATTATTTCATGTTACACCTGGGAAAGTCGTTTTGGAGGTTTGCCGTTCTAGGTCAATTTAGGTTCAAAACCCGGACATTTTTTCGGTTCAAATGTGGTGGATCCTCCGTTTTTTTTTGGCTTAAACTACTCTATAGGCCAACCCTTTTCTAGTGACAACAAAAATTTGCAAAATGCACACAACCTATATGTCACCAGGCCCTTAATTTGATGATAATATCTTTGAAGATTTTTACCCTGCCTTATATTCTTCTTGCATTTGGTATTTATT
>JAEQML010079857.1:0-11820 GCA_016904865.1 Pissodes strobi | reverse complement strand
CCGACTTCTGACACCAATTGTTACGTTTTTCCCGTGGGTTCTTAACAGAATTACAATTTTGCTATTTTCAACTAATACTCTCTTTATTCACTACCACTGTATACAATTTAACTCACTAAACTAGTCTTATAACTTTACCACTAATATCTATTCAACACTCAATGATTAACTGAACTGAACTATCCGACTTAGGTCTGTTTATATATAATCACAAATCTATCACGAATATTCGGGAAGTATTCCGAGGCCACTCTATATGATCTCGACGAGCCCATCGAGATAATTCCAGCTATCCCGAAACTTCGCGGCGGGCCGGTCGATGATTCATACAGACAGAGAAGCGAGGGGCACGGCGGGGCGGCTAGTTCTATAGGGTAGCACAAAAACGTTCGGATGGTTATATAGGCTAGCCGTAACAATATCATGATTATTTGAATTTAATTGATTCTCTTGACCCACAACAATGATAATTTTATTAGTATCTCTAGCAATTTCTATCGAGGTCTTAATTATGTCAGCATCAGCATCTTCTTCTGCTTGTTTACAGGAAAATCCTTGTGACTGTAATCAAGTATATAAGTTATCTTAAAATAGCAATAAATAGGCATCTACGCATATAATTTAAAGAAGATTCTACAACTTTCTCAAAATATTGTAGATGTCTTAAATATTAACTTTATTAACTTATTTGGTTGTTAATTATAGTAGTATATTTCTATTAGCAATTTTTTTTTGTTTTTCAATGTAACATGAAATCTTACGTTTTTTGAGTGATTTTAATAAATAGCTCAAAATTGTACATAATGATTCAAAAACAAATATATTCGGATTCGAGTTTTGTTCGTTTATTTGCATTTTCTGAACATTTACCATAGTAGTGCATATATTTTTTATACCATCAGAAAGTAGAGATTTCAACGAACAAAAAGCCCACAGACATTTTAAAAAAAGCAGATATTTTGACGTGAGAATTTTCGATTGAAAATTAGGGTGCTTTTTCGATATTAAGTCAAAATAAGGTGAAAAAATTAATATTTTAAATCAAAAAAATTACTGTCTGTTTGGAACATAGAAAGGTAAGTTTTCACCAAATTTCGTGAAAAAATAATTTTGTTTGCAAAAGATAAAAATAAAGAACCAAAAACTTGGTTATTTGAAATTTTCACATAAAATTTAAAATTGTGTGAAAAAAGTGTAAAAACAGAAGTTGTAGATCTTTTTATTACCTACAACTTTGCCATTTAATAGGACTTTTAGTTTCGCCGGAAATCGAGATAAACCGTTTTTTACCCCTAAAAACTCACCCCCTTCCCCTTCCCGACCTCAGATCGCCCGTAAATTATTTTTCCTTTCATTTTTGTTATATTCTCCACCTTTTCCAATGAGTTTCATCCTACTATAATTTGTTTCCACTCTTTACCATTTTCAAAATTATCGACCCTCGCCTATGTTACATATCTGCGATTTATATGTATGCCTTTTAAGTGGGTGTACGAAATTAAAAAAAAAAACATACACTTGTAGGAATAATTTTTAACTTTTTTCTGTAGTAATTTGCCTCATATACTAAATATGCTACATATATATTATTTTTTCAAAATATTTGTGATCAATTCAGAACAGATATTTTGAAAAAATAACAATAAATCGTACGAAGTTACGGTACACGTATTGTATTTGCTCCAGCGTTACAGGACCCAAGACACATTGATTTATATAATTTGGGTTCCACTTTTTAATCTTAGTTTGAATACTTGATATATAATTTATTGTGTAACGGAAGCTAATTTAATAAATAAATACATTTAGCTATAATAATATTCATATATATTTTTAAAAGATACCTAAAGCTAATTGAGCCAATATCAATTTTATTGCTCTATGGCGAACGGAATGAAATATTTTCCGAAAGGTATGTGCGTTGCATTTCCAATAATAGCCGAGAGAGACTGTTTCAAGGAAAGTAGCACGTGGTAAGTCTCAACTTGATTAATTTTCACACGGTAGCTTCGACGATAAGTGAGACTTAAATGAGCACCTCAAGGGGAAGCGATTTAAAAAATGGGGCATTTCAATCATTTAACAGATGTTTTCGGAATAACACACGTTTTCAGGACCCACCCTACTGTTTAGTCTGTTTCTGTCAGAGATATAATATTTTATTTGGCGATAAGATTTACTGATGTTTTAGATAAAAATGGTCTATTTTAAGATATAGTATCGATGTACTATTTTAGTGTTGCAACTGTTTTCTTTAAAATTAGTTACTTGGTGTTCCGTCATAATCACTTAACTTGAAAATGTCCGTAATATATTCAGTTCTTTGTATAATATACTACCATTTATTTATGCTATAGTTTTAACATTTAATGATTTTATAATTTGTGTTGTTGAATTTAGTGTCTGCTAGAAAATGCATGAGAAAGAGCTGTAATTTGTATATTAGCCAGGTCATTTTACTTTTTCAAATTTATACGAATGGTATCAGATCATTACAAAATAAAATGTGTTGGTCCAAACGTATACTTAAATCAAGTTTCAGGTAAATACTTTCCTTAACCAACTTCTTGTAAATAACTTTCCTAAGTAGATATTCAAATTGCATATTACGAGCACGACATACGAGCGAATAACTCAATCCTTTTATTCCCAGAGGTGCTATACGTTCCATAAACACTTGTACGAACGCTGAGTAGCCATAAATAATATTAAAGTACTATTTTACCCGATAATCTGGCGGATACAGCTGAGCGAACAAGTAGTTAAGAATTACAGAAGCAATTAACTATTCACTGTGTTTGTCGAATAAATATTGCTCTTACAGATTTAAAATGCGGGACAAGTTAATTTATTGTTTCCACCGTCGTGAAATGGAACATGTTTTATGGTGTAAGTATGGGATTTACGCATCGATCATATTATGTAATAATATTACACACACTTAATGACACTAGTTTGATGCTACGTGTTGAGAAGCGGATACGCTTTATAATCAGACCTATCACAAGTACACTACGAAAGTACTTGAAGTAAAGTATTAAGCAAATATATTTAAAAACTTTACATGAATCTCATCAGGTAGGTTACTTCATGTAAAGTGTCATTGACGTATATTAAGTACTTCAAGTATGTAATATACTTTAAGTAAGTAATGCTTGGACTAATTTTGGTACTTCAGTTCTTAAAACAAGACAATTCCAGTAATTTTTTGTTATTACTAACATTGTCCGATCCTCATACTGGCGACTTATTCATCTGTTATTTATTTGTAATTTTTCTACCTAAAAAATATAGTAATAAAGGTACTTTACTCTTAGCAATTTTTTATATTTCTCGTTATAATTCGCTATGTATAATTCCGATTCAAGTGAAATTTTATGTATTGATAGCTTAAGCGCAAGAAATCGTAACCCACAAAATCTTGAAAAATACGATTTTTGGCAACATATTGTAAGCAACAGCTACCTAGAAATTTCATGTCTGACGTCAAAGCAAACTGACTTCAACTTTTTTGAACCTATAAATTATGCATTGATTGACCAGAATATTTTTGATGACATTCCTGTAGTGATTGAGGATGATATCAACCTCACAAGTAATGCTTCATTCCAGTACCAGATTTTAAAGGAAATCATTCTACAGTGTGATGATCAAGACAGCGAAAACGCAGCCAATAATAATGTAGGGAAACATTTAGGAGTTCTACAGTCTACAGGTACAGCAGATAATGGCAAACATTGCTGAATTATAACTAAATAATATTATATTTTTATAGGAAGATGAATTACAAAACGTAAATAATAATGGGTTAGAAAATAATGCAGAACAGTTAGAGGGTAATAATGAAGAAGCATTTGAAACTAAACCCGAAAGTGACTACGCGCCAGATGAAGTCGAATATAGCAGCACAGATTTAGATGATGAGGAGAAAGAGAATGAGGACAAAATTATTGAAGTGCAAAATTTGCATTACAAGAAAAAGGAAAACAGATACACCAAGTTAAGATTGAATGGTAAAGAATGCAAATCCACTATGAAAGACAAGACCAGAAATTGCAATGTGATAAGGGCTGCCAGGAAAATGGAAGTTTTCTGTAAGTGCAACTCACGATAAAGTAACAAAGCAAATATTCGAAGAATCTTGGAAAGTAAGTTGGGATCATAAAAAAAAATACGTATGATCTCCCATAAATTATGAGGAGAAAAAAGATGCTATGGTCAGACAGGTTCGAGGAGAAAAAGAACATTTTATTACTATCTTCGAGAAAATCACGTAAAATTTAAAGTCTGTAAAAAAATGTTATTTGATATAATAGGACTGAAGGAAAGATCGGTTAAAGATTGGGTGACAAATCCAACTATGAATGAAAGACCAAAATTAAAAGATTCGCTGGAAAGTTATCACTCTTCGTCAAGGAAAACGTTTTCAATTTAATATATCTTTGGCTCCGTTAATGTTATGTAAACAACATAATGTTAAATAAAGAAAGAATATTTCTTTTTTACTTTCTCAACTGCGAAATGGAATCAGCCGGCAATTCCTGCTTTTGCCTTCACTTCTGAAGAAATTAGATTTTAGTGCCTTACGAGCATTCAACGTAAAAGCATCGACCTCTGTCGCCGCGCTGCTAGAGTTTGGCATAAAGAAAATCAGACTCTGTTGTTGCTCTGTTTGACGCTGAGATATTTAGTAATTTTCTCATTTGTTTGCACAGATATTTCGAAAATATCTGGTGCACTCTGTTCCCTTTTTCAAAGCTGAATTAAGAACTCTGTTGGGTGTTTTACGCATTTTCTCAAGACATACAACTTGCAGCGTCTCTCCTGTTGCCGATTGAGGAAGGTAAAATGGCGGCTAAAAATTTGATAAAGAAGAAGTAGTTAGGAGAGATTGGACAATTTATTCAGAGAGCACTGGAAATGAGTTTTGTCTGTATTTTTGCTTATTTGCTAGCAAAGAGAACCAATTTAAAACTGAGTTCTCGTTCTGGAATAAAAGCAAGGAACGATTTGACGAACATGAGCGGTCTAAATGAAGATATTCTAAAAATGTATAGAAGTCCCTTATTAAAAAAAAGAAAAATTGACGGAAAGTTTTGAAAAACAAATAAACACCATAAAGGACTGTTGGATCAAAGTATTAAAAGAATTATAAGTGTAATAAAGTTTCTGACTTCTAGAGAATTGGCATTTAGGGCTACTGATGATCGGTTTGGTGAAAAACGTAATGGATAATATTTGGGTCTATTTAGAGCTATTATTGGAGGAATATAATCCATTTTTCGGAGCAAGCACTGGTGGCAAAAAGAGCTAATAGAACACGTTGGTCTTTTCGTTTTGATGCCATAAAAACGCCAAAAAGTAGCTACAATTCAATAAAAACTTGTTTGAATAATACGGATGCCAATGAGAAAAATGCGGCGAGAGTCAAGGGAAAAACTTCATTTGATGGAAAATGGAATTACCTTATCGTCTTGGTCAGATATTTTGAAGGCGAACTAGGTTAACAAAGCGGTGCGAAAAGAAAATATGAACCTATCTACAATCGCCCATCCTTTCTCGTCTCCGGCAGAATATTATGATTTTTTACGTGATCGCATTGACCATTATGAGGTTTTGGGAATGTGGTTGACAAAAAACGAAAATTATATGACAAAGTACCAAACCGAAATTGCAATTTGGAGACAATCGGACTTAAATTTGAGCTAGAGGGATAGAATGCCCACGCAACGTTTTTTTTTTAAATAATAATAGACAATCTTAAATCCGAAACCATTCGTCGGTATGAAAGCTACCAATCTTATTCAAAAACATTTGTATTTCTATTTCATCTAAAATCAATAGAAGAGAAAATATTATCTTATTAGCAAGTGAACTAAAGGCGCGTTTTCACGGGTCGATCTGTGTTGAACGATTTGGGTCGTTCGACCATAGTTCGACCTGTGTTGAAAGCAAAAAGGTTTACACGGTAGGCGATGAAAGTTGAATAATTGTAGTACCAAATGGCGTCACGTGAAATTATTGATGTAGGGTGCAATTAATTTGTTGTTCAATTGGGGATGAAATAATGGCTAAATTAAAAAGGAAGAGAAAAAACAGGGGTGTTGGACGAGACCATGGATTTTATGACGAAATACCCATGGTGCATCCCACAGCCTGCTGCGAGAATACGTTAGAGGCTGATAGGAATCATCTAAGAATGGATAATGCACATTTTGAAGAAATTTTAGAAAAAAACATTGGAATCATTCGAAGAAATCGCCTACCAAAAGTAGACAGTCTTTCTACTTCTGTTGAATCGACTCACTCCGCCGAACGGCCAAGCCGAAAGGTGGTTTACATATTCAATTTTCTTTCGATTCAATAATCGACCCAAATCGTTCAACTCAGATCGACCCGTGAAAACGGGCCTTAAAGGAAAATTACGATACAGATATGGACCATTATTTTCCTCAAAAATGTGCCCATCTAAAAAAGCTGTTAAATTCTCTATCAGAAATTAAAATGTAATTTCTATACGAACATAAATTAATATCTACATTTCCCAATATCAATATTTGTTTGCAATTTTTTTTCTCTATAATGGTCACAATTGCAAGTGGTGAACGATCTTTTCATACCCTTGTAACGTTGTAAATGTTGAAAAATACGGTAATGCGACATTCTCCTTTTACTGGTCGATTTGTGTTATCGATACTCTCGCTACCTTACTTCTCGCGACCTTACCTCCCGTGTTCCAAGCTTGTAACGTTGTAAATGTTAAGAAATACAGTAATATGACTTTCTCCCTTTACTGGTCGATTTGTGTTATCGATACCCTCGTTACCTTAATTCTCGCGACCTTACCTCCGGTGTTCCAAGCTTCGCGAAAGGTACATCCATTTTGAGAGCCGCTTGACAGATGTGGTATATATTCTTTATTGAGAGAATTGTCAGGCCTTCTCGTCTGGATGCTCAAAGCGTTCAGATAGAGAAAAGCTACCAATTTAGTATCTAAAATTTTCGTGGTTATTCTTGACCATCCGGTCTAATTTGGCTCGTTATTGGAATTATTTGGCAAACAGGCTGCCCAGTGTAATTTCTGAAATTATCGGCCATATTGTTTCATATCGATCAAGATGTCTAACGAGTGTAAGGTTGCTCTTGCAATGAAAAAAAATTGTTACATGTGAATGTGTCTATATTAAAAAGTTAAAATTTTTTATAATTTAATTAGGAACCTTCCTTTACCTCCCGTCAGACCTTCTGCTACCGCGAGACCTTCTATGGAGAAGAATTACCTTCCCTCACCTTCCGTGAGCCTTTCTATGCCGACATAGCTAATTTCTGGTGTCATAAAACCGTACCGAGGTCTTTTCTGAAGGTGATATGATTACATTGCGGAAACGTACCTTCACCAGAAACGCCAGTGTTTGCAAATCTCCTAGATACAAGTATAATCCACTTTGTTTCTTTTTTCTGAGATTTTCTTATTGTATGTATTATCGTTATAAATATATATCATTCCGATTAATGTATTTATAGTTAAACGACTGTAGGTCGTTTGCTTCCCGTATCGTATACCTTACCGTTATATATCATTTTGATTAGTGAATTTATAGTTAAACGACTGTAGGTCACTTGTATTTCTCGTTTTCGTTTATATGTACAGGGTGTCCCATTTTCGATGATATTACGGGGTATCTCACTTACGAGCAAAGATTAGGCCAGTCAATGGGGTGTTTTGCCCTACAAAAGGTGGTGTAGTAGTAATATTTTTATATGTTGTTAAGGTTTAGACCTTGATGAAAAATCCTAGTTTTCGACCTTGGGGTGCCACTGCTCGGGCCGCCATCTTGCATTGAAGGTACAGCGACGAAAAATTGAACATATTTTCCAAAAAATTTTGTAATTTTTCCGAAATTCTCACTATTTTTTACATAGTTATAATCAGCAGGAGCTGGTCAGGTAGCGCCACGGTGCCATGGCACTACATTATTTTTCTGAAAAAAATATGTTATAACCTTCATATGTCTCATTAAAATATAACGCAAAACGTAAAAAGAAACTGAAAAATAAGGTAGTACCATGGCATCGTGGCACCGTGGCACTACCTCACCAGCCATCGCTGCTTGTAATATTTCCGTGATTTCTTAGTTCTACTCATTTCCACACCACCTTGAGCCCTTTGAGGTAGAGTAAATGGCGCGTTTTTTATGGTGGTATCCCCGATAGGCCTAATCCACCTCGTTGCGATCTTAAAAGGAAATGACGCATGAACCTCGCAATTTATTAGCGTTTTCCTTTCTTTGATGGTCCGGGTCGGTTTTCATCATAATTGGTGCTTATGGGAATACATTGCTCTTCCATTGCTAAGTCTTGGTCATCTTCGTCCTCACTATCGATTTGAACCTCCGGGACATTTTCGCATGGCTGACCACTGCTGAACCCACACAGAACGAAACACTTCACCCCAGCTTTCCTGCACCCACATGCTGTGCCGCATCCTTTTCTACAACTGCATGAAATGAATTTTAATAATTTGTGGGGTGCTGCTTGTCTTATCATGGTGAGTGGAACAAGCCCATTGCTGCCAAGTTTCCAGCCCCAGTCTTCTGGTTTTTTTTTCTGGATTCCTTATCATTTCTGGACTTGATGATATGTCCTGAAAGAATGATACCGCGCAGCATCCTTCGTTGGTGGCAAAGAAGCAAGATTGGATTTACTTTTTGTGGTTGATCTAGCAAAACGTTGATAGCGGACTTCTTCTAAGATGTCTTCTTCCATGTTGCCACCATATAAAGCAACGAGAAAGCGTACTCCAGCATCTGAGATGTCCTCTGGTGTTGCATCCTGATGTTTGAAGATGCCAATGGTGTCACTGAGTCCTGCTATTTTCTGGAGAAGCGAACAAAACTTAATTTTTCCTTGGTTGAAGATTGACGATGTCGTGTCACAGCCACTAAAAGCATGGAGAAACAGAATGTTCTTTGCTACTTCTTCATGTTTTAAACCATTAGCTGAATATATTCTTTCTTGGTTGCGGAGGTAGATGTTTCCTTGAGATGGTGCCAATGCTGTCAGCAAAACAAGAAGGTCAACTACTTCGCCAATTACGAAAACAGCATCAAATTTTGGGCACAAGGATATCGCTGTTCTGACAATCAACACATCAGCATCTTCTTCCGCCTGGTTGACAGTAATAGCAGCCTGCTCCATTTTTTTTCTCAACATGGAAATTAAACGGGCTTTATTGGTTTCGTTGGCTAAAAATAATTCCTGGGAAACTTGAACGGGCATTGTTTCATCGAAGAGGGCATCCGCAGACATATGCTTCTTCGATCGGCGAAGTCTTTCTGCGGTCTTGGCATTTCTTTTGCCTCCATCACTCGGATATCCATAAAAAAAACGACTGCATGTGAACCGTAGTGACTTCGTACATATTGAACGTACTTTTCGGAAATGGACGCAAATGAATCATTACGGTGCCATACAGCTTTGTACAAAAGGTATCCTCCATCCAAAACATTGATTTGGTTATCTCTGAATTCCACACCTTCCAGAAGTTGTGTAAAAACTTTGTACAATGGAGATTTCATACCTTTGCGCATTCCTTCCTCTGAAAAAAGCGACAAAGGAAATGGAGCAAGCTCGAATTCAAGATAATCTTTCAACTCGTCGTCGGATTTCTTCGCAATGCACATTCTTTGAAACAGCATGAGTGGGTTGATGGAAATTGTTGCTTCCCCGACTTTTATGTTGCTATTGACTGCTGCTAATGGGATGACCTTGTCTTTGCGTTTAAGTGTGATGGGCCCGAAATTTTCGAACGTGACAACCATGTTCGTCATCACCTCGATACCTTTTTCTCTGGCCAAATGACAGTTCTGTTAATCTTATCATCCCCGACAACTCCTGTACTGATGGAAAAAAGCGAATTGGTTTCGGGGAAGGGAGGATGCTGAGTAAATCAGTTCAAGAGTTTCTTCAAGTCTTCGTTGTCCCGATTAATGCGTGAAGTCCTGATATCGACGTGTTGCTCGGACGAGTTTAGATGAACGTTGCAATATTCCTTAATGGCATCGCAAACATTATGCAAAGATATCATTCCCAAAGTCCAGAGAGCAAGTACACTGTCACTTATTCCACGACCACGAGTGAGGCCCCCAAGTTTCTAACAAAAATGGCCTCTTGACTTTTTCTGTCCGTTGAACGGTTTCCGAGTAAAAAAATAAAATTAATTTACCAATTGCCAATTTCGTTATCTGCAAAATATTCTTTGCCCTTTTTGCCTCCGCCCAAATTGTTCCGCCCTTTTGACGATGTCCCATTACACTTGATACATCGAAAAAATATCGATATCTAACTTTTATTCCAACATTTTCATCGTAAGATTAACCGCTGCGGATATATTTTGAAAAATACAGTTTTTTGTATCTTTAATTCAAGATCGCGGCTCGAGCGGTCCCTCCCCAAGGTCGAAAACTTGGATTTTTCATCAAGGCCTAAACCTTAACAACATATTAAAAAAATTACTACTGCACCACCTTTTGCATGGCAGAGGCCTTTAATGGCCCCCACTGATTGGACTCGATAGAGTTGCGGTTTTCGCAATACTGTGCTACTTATTTGTGAAAAGAATAATGGTATAAACAAAATTTTCATAGCTTGTTTGTTATAATTTTTGTTGTGGTGTTGTTTTATATTTTATGTGTCCGCTGGAGTTAGCATTAATTTTTGTTTATGTATGTTTTTTCTAATTATTGTTGTTCTATGATTCTGTAAGAAAAATGTCTCTGATTCTAAAAATGGTTTTGTTTTAAATAACGTTTTTCCGACCGGCGGGTTGCGCTTTTGTTTTTGTAGCACTGGGCGATAAACTACCTTAAACCGGGGTTGGGCCTAAGCCAATTAAATAGTGAAATAAAGATATTTTTCTTTATCCTTCAGTTTAGCCGTAAGCTCAAGAAACTTGGAAGAAATAAAGTTGGGGCAAAACGAAGTCACTAAACTTAAACAAAGCGAGTCATTTCATACAGTTTTCAAGAAAATTTAGATAATTTGCATGTGCAGTACGAAGCCTGGAAAGTTCAACTGGTTTCCTGAGTGGAACAACTTTATTATATTACGATTTGTTCGGGCGTCTCCTTATTAAGTTTAGTTTGTGTGAGCAGAACCTTTGCAGTTGGCAAAAGGGCCAAACTTAACAAGTCAAATCACAACAGGCGAAATAACAAGCTAAATATGAAATTTAGATTTAAATCTTATAATTAACGTCGTTTATTTGTTTCTAACGCTGCAACGTTTCTACAAGCAATTTCAAGCACTAAAAACCAAGCTATTCATAGTTTTTAGTAACGCCCATGTATATTATCATTATAATGCAGCGGCGGCGTGCGGTCCATGGAAGCATAAAAGACAAAGCATCTTTTATTAAAATACGCATTAGAACTCAAATATTTTTACATAAAGTAACAAGACTAAAAGTTCACGGGTTTAGAAATATTGGACCAACAGAGTAAGCGACAAACACGTAAGCAAAATTACACCACCAATATAAGAGCAATTATTCACTTAGCCCTGACTTCCGATAGTTGGGAAAATTGAATTATTAACTTAAAAGCTCCGAAATGAGTTTTCTGACGGGGAAATGGATTGATATGAATGAGGACAAATTAATGTCAATTAAGGGATCTTAAAAGGATCCGGATTGACACTAAACTATCGGCAAACGAGATCGATGACATGTTAGTGAAGAGCCATTATCAATCACTCGGATGGGACACAGAGAGGTCCGAAATGGTCAATTTATTGGAACAAAAACTCACATTTCCATCATAA
>JAEQML010079854.1:0-11823 GCA_016904865.1 Pissodes strobi | reverse complement strand
GACGAATAACCCAAACTAACCAAATCTATTAAAATTGATTTTAATGTGTTCTGAAAAGTTTGAAATGACTAAAATGAGTTGAGAATAAGTGTAGCTATGATTGAACTACATACCCAAACTAAACAAATCTATTAAAATTGATTATAACGTATCGTATGACTAAAAGAATTTAAGACTAAGTGAAACTAACCGAAAGTTGAATCGAGGGCTAACCTAAACTAACCAAATCTATTAAAATTGATTATAATGTATCGGAACCGCATTAAATAACTAAAATAACTTGAGACTAAGTGAAATTAACCGAAAGTTGGTTCGACGACTAACCCAAACTAACCAAATCTATTAATATTGATTATAACATATTGGAACCGCTTTAGATGGTTGAAATAAGTTGAGAAAAAGTGAAACTATCCGAAAGTTGAATCGACGACTAGACCAAAGTAACACAATCTACTAAAATTTATTATAAAGTATCTGAACCGGTTCTAATGACTGAAATAGGTTGAAACTAACTAAGTGAAACTAAGCAAAAGTTGATTGAACGACTAACCGGATTAGGTTGGTTAGTTCGGGTTAATCGTCGATTCAACTTTCGGTTAGTTTCACTTAGTCTCAACATATTTCAATCATTTGAACCGGTTCTAAGACGTTATATTCAATTTTAATAGATGTTATTAGTTGGGTTAGTTTGGGTTTAGGGTCAAATCAACCCTCGGTTAGTTTCTCTTAGCCTTAACTTATTTTAGATATTTGAACTGGTTCCGATATGTCATAAACAATTTTAATAGATTTGATTACTTTGGATTAGTCATCCAATCAACTTGCGATAAACTTCACGTAGTTTCAAACTTATTTTAGTCATTTGAACCGGTTCGGATACGTTATAATCAATTTTAATAGGTTTGGTTAGCTTGGGTTAGTTGTTGGTTCATCTTTCGGGTAGTTTCACTTATTCTCAACTTAATTTAGTTAGTTAAAGCGGTTCCGATACGTTATAATAAATCCTAATAGATTTGGTTAGTTTGGGCTAGTTGTCCAATCAACTTTCCATTAGCTTCACATAGTTTCAATTTATTTTAGTCATTTGAACCGGTTCCGATATGTTATAATCAATTTCAATAAATTTGGTTAGTTTGGGTTAGTTTGGGGAGGACTACAATCAACTTTCGACTAGCTTCACTTAGTTTCAACTTATTTTAGTCATTTGAACCAGTTCCGATACGTTATCATCTATTTTAATAGGTTTGGTTCGTTTGGATTAGTCGTTGATTCATCTTTTGGTTAGTTTCACTTATTCTCAACTTATTTTAGTCATTTAAAGCGGTTCCGATACGTTATAATAAATTTCAATAGATTTGGTTAGTTTGGGTTAGTTTGGGGGCGACTACAAGCAACTTTCCACTGGCTTCACTTAGTTTCAACTTATTTTATTCATTTGAACCAGTTCCGATACCTTATAATCAATTTTAATAGATTTGGCTAGTTCAAGTTAGTCGTCTATTCAACTTTCGGTTTGTTTCATTTAGTCTCAACTTATTTTAATCATTTGAACCGGTTCCGAGACGGTATAAGCAATTTTAATAGATTTGGTTAGTTTGGGTTAGTCGTCCAATCAACGTTCGGTTAGTTTCACTTAGTTTCAACTTATTTTAGTCATCTGAATCGATTTCGATAAATTATAATCAATTTTAATAGATTTGGATAGTTTGGGTTAGTCGTCGATTCAACTGTCGGTTGGTGTCAGATATTCTCAACTTATACTAGTCATATAAAGCGGTTCCGATACGTTATAATGATTTTATTACATTTGGTTAGTTTGGGTTAGTCGTCGATTGAACTTTCGGTTAGTTTCACATAGTCTCAACTTATTTTAATCATTTGAACCTTCCGTTACGTTATATTCAGTTTTAATAGATTTGATTAGTTTGGGTTAGTTGTCCAATCAACTTTTGGTTAGCTTCACTTATTCTCAACTTATTTTAGCCATTTGAAGCAGTTCCGATACGTTATAATCAATTTTAATAGATTTGGTTAGTTTGGGTTAGTGTTCAATTAACTTTCGGTTAGTTTCACTTATTCTCAACTTATTTTAGCCATTTGAAACGGTTACAATACCAACGTCATTATCAATTCTAATAGATGTGGTTAGTTTGGGTTATTCGTCGATTCAACTTTCGCTTACTTTCACTTATTGTCAACTTATTTTAGTCATTTAAAGCGGTTCCGATACGTTATAATCAATTTCAATAGATTTGGTTAGTTTGGGTTAACCGTCGATTCAACTTTTGATTAATTTCACTTTGTCTCAACTTATTTTAATCATTTGAATCGGTTCTGATACGTTATAATCAATTTTAATGGATTTGGTTAATTTGGGTTAGTCATCCAAACAACTTTCGTCTAGTTTCATTTAATCTCAACTTATTTTAGTTATTTGAACCGGTTCCCATACGTTATAATCAATTTTAATAGATTTGGTTAGTTTGAGTTTGTCGTCGAATCAACTTTGGGTTAGTTTCACAGTGCCAAAATATATTTAATATTTACAAAGCATTCCATTATCGTTATATAATATGTACTTATTAAGAAAAAATCTGACACCTAGACGATTTTTCCGGTCTTGTCGCCTCCTTCACCTAATTTTATTAACATATCTATTCACTAATCCGACTATAGATTTTTCCTATTTGCCTTTGCATTTTTTATTGCTTCGTATATATTTCCACCGAAGTCCGAATAAAATTTCTATTTTAATAGAAATAAAATTAAGGATTTTCACAAATCCGACTCTGTTCTGAACACTCTGCCTACATACGAACGACTGATTAAACTAAAACGCTCCACATGCTGCCAACAATCTGCGGATTTTCGGCGGCTGGCACAAAATATTTGCGGGAGTGGAGCTACTAACATATACTTTGATATGGTCTCCAAAAAATTATCGGTATTAAGTAGTTTATGCTGTCTCAAACAAGTATGTAAAAATTAATTTTCTCAGATTTGCACAAGTAATATAATTATTTATTTTTAGTTACGATCTTTCTGAAATATGGGTTTCAGCGGAAAAATCTAACAAACAGGGAGTGGTATTGACCAAGATTTTAACTTTCTAAATATATCTGATGACTCAAAATATATTGAAAAAATATGCCGTGAAGTTTCACACTTTTTTTGTTTATCTATATACAGGAAAGGGTAGAAATCTGCAGGGAACTTTACATGACAGAAGCCTTACGATCATATATGGACGACCTTAGAAATGTTTAAAGCCACGTTCCTGAATAAAGACGTGGACGTCCTCAATTATCTTTTCAAGAATGTAGTATAAAAGCAAAAAAAGGTGAGTCCATGATTTACTCAAAAATTACGTCTTTTGCCAGTTAACAATTGCCTTTAAGTCTAAGCCCAGATTACTAAGGTTTTATCGCATCAGCAAGCAGTAGCCTTGTATTTAGATTTATTTTTAACAGAACGAAAATACAATGCCCTGCGTACTGTTGTAAATAGCTTGCACAAAAACATCAGGGACTATAGAAATCAGCTCCTATCACAAAGTATCGATGGTACCGAGTGCGGTGCGGAAGTAAATTTACATGAATTATTAAATCTCACAGTTCAAAGTATATTAAAAACTCTTGAAGGCGACGGGTGTGATGGAAGTTCTGGACATAGCATCTACAAACAAAAAAGTGAAAATCCCGACATGACGGACGAATACTTATTTCTAGTATCTCTGTCACCTATTCAATTCAAATAAGTATTCGCGAATAAGCAAACTGGCCAACTCATTTGGGCAAATCCCAGAATTTACTCAACCTACTTTTGTAGATTAGTTAAATTTATTCTTGCTAAAGAAACTGCAAACTTAGTTTTGGAAGAAGAATCTAAAATTAAAACTAACATAAACAACTTATCTGATTTTGAAATATCACTTAAGGAAAAAAGCCTTTGTGTTAGTTACAGTTTGCTTCTAACAATGTTAGATGGCGGTACAATTATTACTTTGTCGAATACTAATGCTACACAGAAATGTTTTATCTGCGAAGCCTCGCTAAAAGAGATGAACTTAGAGACCGTTACTAAAAAAATCGTAAAGCTTGAGAACTTTAATTTCGGTATGTCATCACTGCATTCGTGGATTCTGCTTTGAGTGACTTTTACACATATCATATCGACTACCAGTAAAAAATTGGCAAGTTAAGAGATCTGACAATAAAGAAGTGTACGAAAATCGCAAAAAAAATATTCAAGCAGAATTTAAAGCAAAACGTGGGTTGATAGTAGGTAAACCAAAACCTGGTTATGGATCGACGAATGACGGTAACAAAGCAAGAAGGTTTTTTTAGTAACGCTGATCTTAGTTCCTCAATAACTAGTGTCGACAAAGAATTAATGACAATTTTTCAATCATCTTCCGTACAATTGCTAGCGGTAAGAAAGTAAATGCATTCAAATTTGATCAGTTACTTAATGAGACTAGAACACTCTACTTGAAGCTCTTCAACTGGTACTACATGACTAGTAGTGTACACAAGTTATTAGCGCATGGAAAAGACATAATCCAACATTTTGGCCTTCCAATCGGTCAATTAGCTGTAGAAGCATTAGAGGCTAGACATAAGGAAATACGAAAATTTCGGCTGTATCATTCAATAAAATCTTCGAGGGCCAATGCTAACAAAGATATAATGACCTCATTATTAATAACCTCTGATCTATTTATAACCTCTCCTCTCTAAGAAAAAATTGTTCCAAGAGAACCGAATATATTAGTGGCATTGAAGAATATATAGTCGAATCTTCTACGGTACTGGACCATAATGACTTGGATTTCCAGGGTATGATGACAATAAATAGTGATAAGGAAAATGACTAGTAGCAATAGTGAAAAGCTTTTTATAGGAATAATATTATAATTTAGCTTATTCTCAATAAATTTTGAGGTTTTTTCTACTGCTTAGACAATTACCCGTAATTTAAAAAAATTATTAATTATTTACTAGACCAACTAGGACTTCTCTAAATTAGGCAATATTTTCGAAAATAATAATGCTTAATTTAAGCTTTAATAGGCTTTAATTGGGAGAACAAAAATTTGGGACACGCTGTATATCTAGATTTTTTTATACATTTTTTGTACATACACAATAAATAGTTTGGCCTATACGTATATGTCAAATTTGTACGAAAATTGTTGTTGGCTTAGGACTGAGGATTATTGTCCACATGAAGTATAGTACGAAGCACTGCGCTGCGTCTCGATAAACTTTTGCCGGGAGGGATCAAAACCTATTATCGTAAATTTTATTCTATTATTTACTTTCTGTAACCAAAATATTAATAAAAAAAATTCCCTTCGACATTTTGTAGAGATAGAGTGTCTGGCTAATCATTTACGACTTTTTGCATTTAACCCTTAATATCGCACTTTCCATACCCCTCCTTTGCAAAGTATAATATAATTAATTATTGCGACAAATTTTGGGTTTTTCGCTACAGGTTTGTAGGTTTGCGGGGAGTAGTCCACCAATATCATCCATCATCGGGAATTTATTATGTCATTCACTTTATGGCAACAATAAAAAGTGCAACACTCATTAGAGTGTTACACAAACAATGTAAAAAATTGCCCCCCTGGATATTTAGTAAAGATAAGATCTCTGGCTAATCATTTATGATTTTTTTTGCATTTAACCCTTAAAATCCCCATTCTCCTACCTCGTTTTTGTAAAATGTAATATAATTAACTATTGCGATACATTTTGAGTTTTTCCCATCAAGGTGGTAGACATCATCAATAAACTTCCGCATCGACTGATTTAAGAAAGCAAATTGGGAGATTGTCATGAATTTTCCCATGTGACAGAAACAATAACAGCGTAGAAAAGCCTAGAATACTATATTGTGTAACTAGTAGGAAAAGTAAAACATTCCTGGACGGGGTAATTGCTGGACGAGGCCACCGAACATTAACTCTACGATAAGAAGATTCACTCTTCGCGGCAGCGTACATATACATATTTATACCTTGTCAACAGTATGCCTCCTTCCCCCCGGCGAAAACTAGCAGAATATTGGCAGGCGACCTTTGACCCGGCGCACACTTTCTAGGAAAGCTGGCCATAATAAGGTTTACCAGAAATAAGACATAAAAGTTATGAAGTATTACACGATTAAAATATCGTGTTTTAGACAAAGAATTGCTGAATTTTTCGTTCATTTGTATGTTCTTAAACCGTATTAAAAATAATTTTGAAAATTAAGAGCTTCTTCAGCAAAAGTCTCACGAGCAAAATTAATGTTAATTGGACGACAGAAACGCGTTGGGAGGCCCTGGAATTTTGCCATACAAGTATTTCAGAGTTATCGATATCTTTAAAAAATAATCTAATAGGGATCAAACTATTAAAAAATATAGAAGCATCAGTGCAGCTGCTGCTCAAAAACACTTGTTTATATTCTAATCCAAAGGTACCATCAAAGCCATATTTACAAATTAAAACTAAATTATAAATTATATCTGCTGATTCAGCCAAAGTATTTATTACCTATTTTTGTTACAATATCAGTCTTGCACCATTATGGTGCAATAATGATTCAATCGAAATTTCAGCTTCAGTTTCACTTACTGCAATATTATGGGATTACAGGTGGGCAAAAATAAGCGATTGTTCGTTTTACTTTTAAGAAATTATCTATTAATCGATTAATATTTCAGAAAATACCGATTCATCGATTATTTTGATTAATTGATTATTTTTAATAATCGATGATATCGATTAATCGATTATTCAAATTCAAATTTTTTTTCGAATTCAAAAATAGCTTTATTATCACAACCATAGTTGTTGACAAAGCCTTGTAAAATTAAAATAAACAAACAAAGCAAACAAAACATAGCAAAATTAAATATAAAATATACAAAAATAACATGAATTAAAATATGTATTAACAATATATTAGAGAGAACTTATGGAAAGACAGAATTGAAATATTCGTCAAGAGAGTAGTATGCTTTAGCGGCCAGCAATTTTTTAACAGCTTTCTTGAACCTAATTACACATTTTATAGACCTAATTTCAAGAAGTAGATGATTAAGTATTTTTTTCCCCATATAAATAAAAGAGTTTTTCACCTGCTCAGTGTGTGGAATAGGCAGCCGGAAGGTGTAGGTCAGTCGTGTTCCAAAAGAATTACTTACGACAATTTCATTCTTATGTTTTTTAAAAACAATACTTGCCGTTTGTAGGATATATAGAGAGTGGAGCGTCAATATCCTATTTCTTACAAAATGCGGACGACAAGACTCTCGATTCCTTACTCCACAAAGGGTTAGTTTGGGTTTCTAACCGCTCTCTTTTGAAGGACAAATAGTGAGTTGAAAAGATACCCAGGACATGAGCCCAAAAAACATGCATAATAAGCATTTTTTGTTATGTGAAAATCTAAATCTTTTGAAATCACTCTCAGAGCATAGTAACCAGAAGAAACTCTACCACTAACTCTAATAATATGTTCACGGAATTTGAGTTCACTATCAATTGTAAGACCTAAAAATTTAATAGAATATTGTGCCTGGATGGGTTCGTCTTGTAAGAATACATTATCCATAGAACTCTTAAAACTTAATAAGTTAGTCTTAGAAACATTAAGGCTGAGATGGTTTGCATCAAACCAGTCCTTAACCTTAATCAGGTCAGTGTCCAAGGTCATTTTCAGCTGTTCTACATCTTTTTCATGCCATAAAATGGTGGTATCGTCGGCGAACATAGTTACCTCTCCTCTTATTGATAATAGAGACAAGTCGTTAATATATAAAAGGAAGAGTATAGGCCCCAGGACAGAGCCCTGGGGGACACCCAGAGAAATGCGTTGCTCATCTGAACAGCAGCCCTTGAAATTGACACTCTGAACACGACCCGATAGGTATGACTCGAACCAGCACAAGGACGAGCCTCTAAAGCCATACCTCTCCAACTTCCACAGCAGTATTCTGTGATCCACACTGTCAAAGGCTTTGGAGACCTCACAGAACACTGCTGCAGCAGCTTCACCGGAGTTAAGCCGATTGTAGAGCACACGCAGAAGGTCAAATACAGCATCTCCAGTGCTCTTTGCCTCTTGGAATCCAAACTGCCTAGGACTCAAAAGATTAAACCTCTTCAGGAAAGAAATCATTCTAACCTTCACCAACCTCTCAACGATTTTAGACATTGCAGGCAGAAAAGCTATTGGGCGAAAATTAGATGGACTGTCATGATCGCCATTCTTATGTAGAGGAACAACCACTGCTCGCTTCAGACATACAGGAAATGTGTTGGTAGAAAAAGAAGCATTTATTGCATCTGCAAGCGCTTCTTGCCCTGGTGGGAAGAGCCGAGAATATCTTCATAGAAATCTGGTCCCATCCTGTACAAGTTTCGTTCTTGATTTTCTTTATTATGTCCCTAACCTCCAAAACATTAATTGGAATGAAAAAGAAAGTCCCTCCAACATTAATACCTCTCATGAAATCCTCAGGTTCGTTTTTGCTGCAAATGCGACTAGTCATTTCAGAAGCAACTTCACAGTAATAGGAATTCAGCCTATCTGCATTTAATTCAGAGACTGTTGGAAGAGTATCATTCTTCCCCCTGAGTTGATTCACAATACACCAGGATTCCTTTGCCTTATTTGAAGATTCATTGATGGGTTTCCTATAGTACAGCTGCTTAGAAAGGGAAATAGTGCTCCTATATATTCTTCGATAGTTGTAAAAATAGTTTAAAAATGGTTTGTTGTCCATTGAGAACTTTCTAATATAATGAAGAGACCGCATATTTTCCCCTGATATTCTTAAACCCTTTGTGTACCAAGGCTTTTTTGTTTTGTATTTTTTATTGACAATGGGATTACTTCCATTAATCAGTTATTTCGATTAATAGATTCTATCGATTGTGATCATATTAATAAATCGATGGTAATCGATTATTACAAATAATAGAACATTGATTGTTACTTTTAATAATCGCCCAGCCTTAATTGAGATGACATTTTTTGGTCTCCAAAACTTTGTCGTACGAAGGATGTTGCAATTTTTTTGTCTGTCTTACGTTTTCATAATTTTATACAGACGCTTAGACAAATTCGCTTCTACAATTATTACTAGAGCTAATATTTCATCAGTATTTACCTCTAAATGTAAATTATCTTAATTGTTTTTGTTTTCAAATATTTTGGCTTGTTCGGGTTCGTTACTAATAGCTTTGAGAACTTTCGATGCGGGTAAGTTACCACATGATATGTAGCTCATTGTGGTGTTGCATTTTCTCGGAGTGGTTTTGTTCTCCGTCTTTTGGACCCCTCCCTACACCAAAGAATATAGTAGAATATTCTTTGCTATAACGTATAAGCAATTGTTTGAAATACTTCAAAGCTTTCCCGACCAAACTGACCAAAGTAATAATGCAAAATTTCTAAAATTGAAATTAAAAATATCTGAATTAACAGGATATCAAGACTTTCCCAATGAGTTTAGGTCGACTTGCAATACTTTCTTCTATAAATATATTTCCAAGTGGAATCAATCAATTAGGATCAAGGAGAGGTTTTTAGAAAAAAATAAAAATTGACTTACAACTGTAAAATTAAAAAATATACATTGTAAAAGGACACAAAACAGTAGCGTTCAGTGAGTGTCGGCAAAGAATATTCAAGCATATGCTTTGGTTAGAGTTAAATAACTTCGATCTGAGGCAAAGAAATAAAAAATAATGAGATATTTATTCTTGTATGACTAGAACAAGTTTTTTTCATAAATAAAAAATAAATTATTAATTTACTTTTCCTTAATCATTAAAATTAAAAATCACAGTCATCCCAATCATTAAAATAAAAAATCACGGTAATCTCTTAGACTATCGTGTTAAAAAAAAATAATAATATTTTAAGTAAATTAGGTAGCTTTTTGAGTATTTCCGAATGTATGCAATTATAAAATAGGTATTTTAATAAATATACAGTAAAAATATTGTGCGAACCCTTTAACCAATTTTCAAATCACCCAAAACGACAAAATTTAATTAAATATAAAAAAAAAATGGAGCAAATTCGAGCAAGATTTTCTTTTTTCATCTCTTTTGTCAGAATCGTAATGCACAGGGTGGCTCGAAGTCGTGTCTATGCGTGGGGAACTCGAACACCGTAAGAGATACAGTGTCGGTCAAATTAACGCAAAATTGCGCATTTAGGTGCCTAGTAATATGCCGTTTAGAAAGTTTTAAAATTCCGGATATTTCCGGAGATATCCGGAAAAAACCGAAATTTTGAAAATTTGTTTTATTTTTTTCTGGGCTTATTTAAAAACGGATATCAAATTGAATTGCACTTTTGCATTGCCACTTTTTCTGTTCTATCTAATGATGATAGCCAGTTTGAAATCCGACGTTTCGTCTTCAAGGGATCATCATCAACTTTCTTTTTTTAAATACAAACTTTAATTTTTTTTATCGTTTTTCAGATGGTATTGGTGTTATTAATATGAGTATGTATTTTTATTTTTTTTATTCTTTTTATTTTTTCTAAATTTTTATAATTTTTTTATTATTTTTATTTTATATATTTTGCTTTGGCGTGATTTTAAATAATTTAAGGTAGGTACTTTTGAAATTTTCATATTCTATAAAAATATTTTATTTGTTTTTTGCATTAAGTGGAAAACTGGAGCCCGTATTAAAAATTAAAAATAGTAAAATTATTTTTTACGAAAATATGGCCATGAACTATTACTCAAACAAGTTGCTTAGTGCATTTTATTTATAAGCAAAATTCCAATAGGTTTTTGCATCAAAGTTCCTATAGTATCACGTAGTATGATTATAAATTCTTGTTGATGTTCTCTATTAATAAAATTTTAATTGGTTAAAAGTTGGGAATATTTTATCTTTGCAGTAAGCAACTTGTTTGAGTAATAGTTCATGGGCATATTCTCGTAAGAAATCATTATACTATATTTTATTTTTAATACGCTCCAATTTTCCACTTAATACAAAAAACAAAATAAAATATTTTTATAAAATATAAAAATTTCAAAAGTACCTACTTTAAATTATTTAAAATTACGCCAAAACAAAATATATAATTAAAAAAATAATAATAAAAATAAAAAAAAAATAATAAAATAATAAAAAAAACACATAGTCATATTAATAACGCCAATACCATCTGAAAAACGATAAAAAAAATTAAAGTTCGTATTTAAAAAAAGAAAGTTGATGATGAACCCTTGAAGACGAAACGTCGGATTTCAAACTGGATATCATCATTAGATAGAACAGAAAAAGTGGCAATGCAAAAGTGCAATTCAATTTGAAATCCGTTTTTAAATAAGCCCAGGACAAAAATAAAAAAAATTTTCAAAATTTCGGTTTTTTCCGGATATCTCCGGAATTACCCGGAATTTTAAAACTTTCTAAACGGCATATTACTAGGCACCTAAATGCGCAATTTAGCCTTAATTTGACCGACACTGTATCTCTTACGGTTTTCGAGTTCCCCATGCATAGACACGAATTCGAGCCACTCTGTACATATTACAATATATTTGTAGCCGGAAATATGGTGAAATCATTAACAAAAAAAAAATTATATCACGAACTTGTAATTGTGATGTGATAAATATATCAATCTTTTTCACTTTAAGTCACCAGCGCTATGCAATAAGCAGAAAAATCGAAATCTTGTAAATATTAGTTATTACATACCTGGAGTATTGTTATCAATAACTGACTAAAAACGTTAATAGATTTTTGAAACAGCCAGTTGAATACAAACTTTATTAAAGTA
>JAEQML010079853.1:0-11823 GCA_016904865.1 Pissodes strobi | reverse complement strand
CTGAACATCATCCTGGGGCTGCCGGACCTCCCGATCTGGATTGAGAGAGAGGCAATGGCGGCTCACAAAAGGATGATCGACAGCGGCCTATGGCGAACGGACTACACAGGGAAAGGCCATACGACTATTGCCGCCAAAATGAGTAGGGATCTACCCATCATTGCGACCAAAGGCAATATTCCAGATGGCAGATTAAGACTGAGAAGGAATTTCCAAGTGGAATTTCCATCAAGGGAAGAGCGGCTGTCAGGCCAGGTACGTACGGCGAGCGGCGTACACGCATGTTACACAGTCATTCGGAGCCGGTGTATACCTAGACAACACTAAATCAGGAGAAAACACTTCGCTGGAGAGATATGCCACTGTTTTCCAGGCGGAGGTGTTTGCTATTTTGGAAGTAGCAACCAAGGCGGAGGTAACAGAAGGTGTAGAGAGTATATATATTTATTCGGACAGTCAAGCCGCTCTCAGGGCGATCTAAAGACCCAGGGCAAGCTGTAAGCTAGTTCAAGAATGTAGAGACGCCCTAGATAGATTGGCTGTGCGCAAGGAAGTAAGACTCAGATGGGTTTCAGGGCACAGTGGCATCGAGGGCAACGAACGGGCCGATAAATTGGCAAGACAAGGCTCAATGAGCTACCTCGTCGGTCCAGAACCTGGTCTGGGCTTAAGTAAAAGGTAAATCTCTCAGGAACTAAATAACTGGGCCTGGAACAAGACAAAGCACAATTGGAGAGGAAAAGAAGGATGCAGACAAGCCAAGGAAATGATTCTAAATCCTGGCGGATCCAGAGCAAGGCAACTGCTAAAAAAGAGCCTAGAGGACATCAGACACTTGGTAGGTATTCTGACTGGGCATGGAAGCCTAAACAAACATCTGCACCTTATCGGCGTGAGGGACAGCCCACTCTGCCCGAACTGCGGGACAGGCGAGGAGCCCTCATACCACTATATAGGAATTTGTGATAGGTGGAGTCGCCTAAGGAAGAAGATACTGGGAGCACCAACACTTGCTCGGGAAGATCTAAAGGATCTGGACTGGGAGGACGGCCTCACCTTTATCAAGGTGATGGGCCGTTTCAGTGCGGGCCGGGTGTTGGAAGAAGCCAAGTAGGGGAGGGCGGATCGGGGACGGTGAAAAGAGACTTATAGGCCTACTTACCGGGCTTCGCCCCCCCCCCCCCCCCCCCCCACCCTTACTACTACTACTTGCTTCGTCGACCTTACTAAGGCATTTGACAGAGTCTGCGTGGGAGACGCCTTAAAAATCCTAAAGGAAAAAGAAGCCCTTGCTAACATAGTTACAACTGTATACAGCCTTAACTTAACTAACTCAAACTAACAGAACCCAAATCACAGCTGGAGGGAATATTACAGCTAGCATCCCCACTCCATGAGGAATAAGACAAGGAGATAGCCTTAGTCCATTTCTATTCAGCCTCTTCATGAACAAAATCATAGAAGAAGTAACATCCCTGAACTCAGGATAAACAATGAATAATAGGGCTATCAGTATGGTCTGCTACGCCGACGACGCTGCAATATTTGAAAAAAGTGAGAATGACCTACAGAGACAGTTATTTAAGTTCTACCAGATTAGTCAGCAACTCAATATGGACACATCCATGGGTAAAACGAAAACCATGACCATCGCTAGGGAACCAATGAGATGCAAACTGGTAACAGATAATAAACCCATAGAGCAGGTCATGCAATTTAGATACCGGGGTATAGATATGTCCACCGCTCATGACCCAGTAAAGGACTTAAGAAACCAAATTAACAAATCAGCCATAATATCTGGAAGTCTAAGGGAAACTGTATGGGCTAATCCTTATATACGAAAGTAGAGTAAGATTAAAATATATAAGACATGCGTCAGGCCAATAATGACATATGGTATAGAAGCGAAAGAGAATACCAATAAAACCAAAAGGATGCCGAAATGTCAGTACTGAGAACAATAGCCGAGAAAACAAGAAGAGATGACGTAAGAAACACTGACATTAGAGCACAGTGTGACGTACAGTATGTGGTGAGATGGGAAAGGCAGAGGGGAAGAGAATGGTATAACCACGTGAAGAGGATGACCGACGATAGACTACCACGCATTGTATTAGAGGGAAACCCAGCAAACAACCGTCCACCCGGAAGACCACCAAAGAGATGGAGAGACAGCTGGCAGTCCACAGCCCAGGAAATTATACATACAAAAGCAAATCTGGAGGGGTGTGTAAGGGGCGACAGCAAAAAACGAGACTTTTGCTAGCCCAACTGTCGACCTCACCAGCTAGATAACCGACGAGGTTCTGGCGACCGAGTCACAGCGGTATAACTGTTAGAACTTATGCTAAGGAAATGTAACTTCAAATCTCCCTTATCAACCCGCACCGGACAGCGTAATAGAAGTATTGGCGTATAACCCCGTATGATGTGACACCAAAACGCACGGCCCTCAGTCCCCGGCGCCCGGCGGCCTGCTGATTCCTGACCAAGGTGGCGGACAGAAAAGACAGCAGGCAGAGGGTGCTAAGAATCACCGGGTTCCACTAGGCTACCACCGAAAACGACTTATGATTAGCACTCTGAATACTAGAACACTCTCAACACCCGAGAAACTTCACCAACTTGAAGAGGAACTGACTCATGTCAAGTGGGATATACTGGGAATAAGCGAACATAAAAAAAGGGTAGCGAACAACTTACCTAACCTCCAGGACATATATTCCAGTTCACGGGATCGGACAACGTGAACGATGGAGGAGTGGCTTTCTTAATAAATAAAAAAACATGTACAGAATGTTACAGAGATCCATTGTATCAGCACAAGAGTAATGTACCTCATATACAGACTCTACACGAGGTACGATTTAAAAATTATCCAAATCTACGCACTGACCACTGCACATTCCGATGAGGAAATTTATAGCCTTTATGACGACATAAAGACCGCATTCCGGCACGTAATTTTAGTGAGAGATTTTAATGCCAAGGTAGGTCATAAACAGGACAATGAAGAGGAGTCTCTGATGGCAGATCACGGCTATGGAACTAGAAATGAAAGAGGACAAGTGCTACTGGAATTTCAAATGCAATATAATATGTTTGCAATGAACACATTTTTTGATAAACGCCCCCCCCAATCGAAAATGGACCTGGACTAGCCCCGATGGCCACACCAAGAATGAGATCGATTTCATAATATCGAACACGATGTAACGGTCCTAAACAGATTTTCAATTGGCAGTGATCATAGAATGGTCCGAGCACATGTAGAAATAAATGTAAAAAGAGAGAAGTCCAAAATGATAAAAAAGGAATAAGGAATAAAGCCTGGATAAATACCAACAAGAAATAGAGTCAAACATAAATAAAATGGAGAGTATAGAAGGACAAAGTGTAGAATCACTAAGCTGTCAAATTTTAGATATTGTCAAAACTGTAAAAGATAAACATCTAACTAAAAATCTAACAAAAAAAGACAAACTTGGCGAAAATACAAAGAGGCTCATGAGATAAAGGAGAGAACACTCTGTACGTGCGGACCGACTGAGGGAACTAAATAGAGAAATATCTAAAGCGATAAAAAGAGATGTTAAAGCATTTAACACAAGAGAAGTAGTAGTACTTTGTATTTCTTTTATTTGCTGATGGTCGTTGGAAGTCCATTGATAATTTTTTGGGGGAATTTGTTTTATAAAGTAAATATTGTAACAAGCAATTTTGGAGAGGCGACGTGCGACGTTCAAATAGGCGAGGACGTGACAACCCTGGAAAACGAATGACGCAGGAATAGAATCGAATCTGTGTTATATAATACGGAGTATATAGATAGATTAGAAATAAGGCGTAGATATAGTTATTGTACGATAGCAGAGTCGACTCATGGCGTTATGTAATTATGATAACTGTACTGGCGAAGGTGTATTGGCGAAATAAAACGTGTTACTAAAAATTAATCGTTTACAGATCAGAAGTCGGGATAACCTACGTATTGTGTTATTTGTTGTGGAGAACGGTGAAATACGCGACTTCGGCGAGTTAAATCGCAGTGGCAACTTCTTCTTTTTTTGTGTGAGTGGCGATATCACAAAAACTCATAACAAAAGGCGGGCGTTTGTTGCTATCCTTGACAGTGGATTGACATTTGGCGATTTTTCAGATATTGACGATAATAATAAACAAGTGTGTGCTAATTAATTAGTGATTATTGTAAAAATTGTGGCGTATTTTAACTGTGTTTATTGGCATTGGTGTTTAAAAGGCGTTTTTCAAGTGATTTCCTATGGAGGAAGGCAGAAGTGACGAGTTAGAGCTCGATTACGAGTTGGAATTAAGCGACGGTGACTTCGGCGATGGAAGACGAAACAGTCTCCATGGTACATAAGCTGTTGAAAGGCGGTTTGGCAACTAGTATCCAGCAGATTGTGGCGGCCGAAATGGCAAGGGCGGCGAAGCAAAAGGCGGCCGAAATGGTAATGGCGACGAACCAAAGGGCGGCCGTTGGTACTGGCGGTACCAAGGGCAACAAGGGCGAAAAATCAGGTGAGCGCGTTCCTCAGGCGGTAGTAGAGCATGCTTGTAGCGATAGGGTGGACTCCGCTTGCAGTTTGGGCTGTATGGGGTCAAGGGCAAGGGCAGGCGGCGACATTATTGACCCTTTCGATCCTGACAGCCAGGACTGTAACGTAGTCAGGTGGTTGAGCAAAATTGATCAGTTGGGCGATATTCATGAATGGTCGAACTATGAGAGAGCGTATTTTATGCAGGCGAAATTGCAAGGCGCAGCAAGGGGCTGGTTTAATCGGCTCGATGAATATGACCTCTCATGGGAAGACTGGTAGGCGGCTCTTAGGAAGGCGTTTCCTAGAGTGCATGACTTTGCTCAGCTGCTCACGGAGATGATAGCGAGGGTTAAATTGGACGGCGAAACCATGACCCATTATTATCATGATAAAATGGCGTTGATCGAAAGGTGTGGGCTTTCAGGCACAAAGGCGCTTTCGTGTCTGATTGACGGTCTACCTCTCGATCTACAGGCGAATGCGAGGGCATTTGGTTGCTCTTCCCCTGGCGACTTGTATACTGGCTTTCTTTCCTCTTTTGACAGATATCGGCGTCCATCAACCGATATTGTGGAATTGGAGGGGCAAGGAAGTCCAGGGTCATGCGCAGGCGAAGGCGACGAAGACTTCGCGGTCTTCTGAGGCGATTCTCAAATTGAGAGAGGCGTTTGGCGAATTTTGGGTACCCAAGGCGTACTATTTCCAACTTCTGGCGCGGGCTGGCGTTTACGAGCAAGGCGTTTGCTGACTTTTTGGCGAGGCGAGGTGTAAAACACCGAGGGCGAAAGGTTAAGTTGAAAGGTGCATGCAAGTGAGTCTGACTGGCGAGGTGCAAAGGGCGAATGGTCAGGTTGAAAGGTGCATGCAAGTGAGTTTAACTGGAGAGGTGCAAATGGCGAATGCTCTGTTGGCGAAAGGCGAGAGCTATGGCGATTTAAAGGCGAGTGAAAATCTGACAAAGGCGTAATATAAAGGTGATTGATAAATGGTGAATGATAAAAGGCGTAAGGTTGCAACCACAGGCGAAACCCTTAGGGTAGGCGATTTGGTGTTATGGCGAATGCACAGATCGATAAGATCTGGTTGATTTACTGGCGAGTTAAATTAATGAGGGCATTAATTGTTGCAGGATGGCCGAATGTAACAAGCAATTTTGGAGAGGCGACGTGCGACGTTCAAATAGGCGAGGACGTGACAACCCTGGAAAACGAATGACGCAGGAATAGAATCGAATCTGTGTTATATAATACGGAGTATATAGATAGATTAGAAATAAGGCGTAGATATAGTTATTGTACGATAGCAGAGTCGACTCATGGCGTTATGTAATTATGATAACTGTACTGGCGAAGGTGTATTGGCGAAATAAAACGTGTTACTAAAAATTAATCGTTTACAATATATTTATGCAAGGGGGGCTATAGTTTTTCCATTAAAGTAAGGGGGCTTTGTCTAATGCGTATCGGGTTATTGCAGGGTTCTAATACCGGGCTACCAGTTCAATTACCAGGCTACAACTTCTATTACCGGGCTACCATTTCGATTACCGGGCTACACTAGAGCCCATCTAGTTTCCGGGCTACAGGTTCTCTGTTCATCTCGGGGCCAGTGCCACAGTAGTACCAACAGGTGCCCGGCTCCTCAACCAGAGGTCGACGAATCTAAGGGGAATCGTACAGAAGCTTAAGTTTATTTATTCATTAATTTCTCTGTCCGATATATAATCGCTTTTATTCCTTTAATACTTATAAATCAAGCATTGACCGCCAAGCTCTAAGATAGCTCTCATTAATTTTACTTTTCATTTTTTCAGTTGTTTATCTGACCGATTAATATAGTCGGTCTGAATTTTCTCTCTTTTTAATATAAATCAAGCATTGACAGTCGGGCTTTAAGACAGTTTCAATACTTTTATTATTTTCATTCATTTATCGGGTCCATTGATTTAATTATTGTGGCCATTTAACATTATCTATTATTATTGCTACATGTATAATTGGTGCAGCAACCAGCGCACTCATACATATATAAAAGTAGCTTAGGTAAAATCAAAGTGATCACTTCGGCTGGTAGTATTTAGCTGTAAGGCATATAGTACCGAGTGTCAACAACAGAATTGGTCTCCGTACAATCACCATATTGTACCAATTATTAGGTAATTTAAGAGCTATTAGACATTCTTTTGTCTTTAACTTGCCATTTTACTGTAGTATTGTTTCTGTGTTTAAAAAAAGGACTTAGTAGCAAATAGATTGTGTTCTTGTTAAGTTAAGATTGAGTTCCTTTGATTTAATAAGCGTGCCTAGTCACCCAGCACAACACCAGCGGATATTTTTCAGTTTAGTTGGGAAAAACTGGTGGCGCTCTACCTACACGACCCCATTTCCGGGGCCGGGCATTTGTATCACGACTCTCCGGTGCTAGGTTTGTTTTTTAACTTCAATAGGGAAACGTGTTGCAGGATTAGACTACGGGAGGCCTATGTCCAGCGGTGGACGCAACTAGGCTGATTGATGATGATGATCCTGAATCAACAGATCACCTAGATCTCTAGCAAGTAGAAGAAGAAGAAGAAGAAGAAGAAGAAGCCTTGGGTTAGTTTGGGTTAATTTTGTTTGGTTGTGCTCCCAGAGTTAGCGAAGCGAGTGAAGGGCCATGCGTGAAGTGAAATATTAGAACGACAACACTGGGCTGCTGCCAAATGCGCAGGTCCGATGGTCGAAAATTTGGTGTAGATAGACGTGAGTGCGGCTGTGTGAGGAGGCGGTGAGGGATCATGCACGCCAGTGGCAAAAGCCTGAATTTTTACAATCACGTCTTATATAATATGTAAAATTATTCATGAAAAATAGTTAAATTAAATAAAAACGGTGCTTTGTGCTTAAAATTACACGACAGAAGTGGAAACTTCAACAATGAGAGATTAATATTATGAAATACAAGTATCTTTTTGCTTTTTATGTTCTAAATTTATTTTCTTCTTCAATACTCTGGTATCTGAAAATTACATACATGATCAATGCCTCCTAATCATATTTCATTGATAAGGAAAATATAAAATAAGAAATAAATCCACTGTTTATTCCCTCCTCCGCATGCAGTAGTTCTTACATTAACTTTAGTTTCATTCTCATCTAAGTAGCTTCTGTAAATGGTATTTTCTAGACTAAATAACGCTTTCAATTAAGTATAGAGGAGTCACTACCAATAAAACCTTTGCAGCTTATCTTCACTTATCTTCGCCTCTTCTCTGGGCACCATCATTTTTAATTCGTAAAAACATGCCGCCATTATTAGAAGATCAGTCACTGAATTTAAGATTTATTATTTTATAACCTCAACATTATTTTCTGAAACTCCACCCGTGGATTTTTGGAATTGGCAATCGTCTTTTAATTATTAATAATCCTCGCCTATTACTGCCTCTTAACAGCTTATCTGCTGTTACTTCCCAGAGCTTTTCGATTTCATTGCCGTCTTCTTCAAAGTTTAGTTCTTGTTTGAGTTGTTCTACGTATTGCTGTTGTTTCACTTCCTTCTGTATTTCATCCCGATTCCACTGTGAGTTAGTTGCCATCGTTCTCTTAGGACCTTGTCGTGATATTCTGATTCTGACCTTCGCACGGACTAGGTAATGGTCTGTGTCTCCATCTATTCCTCTGAGGCTTCTGACATCTAGTATGTTACTTCCGTGACGTAGATCCACAGCAATATGGTCGATTTGGTTTCGAGTGATGTGGTCATTTGATGCCCAGGTGTGTTTGTGGATGTTCTTGTGTGGGAACATAGTCGACTTTATAAGCAAATTGTTGGACGCAGCTGTTTCTATGAGTCTTTGGCCATTATCATTAAATACGTCATGAAGGCTGTGCTTGCCTATCGTTGGTTCAAAATTAGGTTCTTTGCCTATCTTTGCGTTAAAGTCACCGCAGAGTAGTAGCATGTCATGACTGGGGGTAGTGTCGATTATCCTTTCAAGAGAGTCGTAGAAGGCATCTTTTATATTTTCATCCTTCTCTTCCTTTGGTGCATGAGCCGAGATTATTGAGATGTTATACCATTGTCCCTTAAGTCTGATGTAACATACCCTTTCATTTATTGGTTCAAACTTTAATATATTCTGGACCAATTCTTCTCTAACCACAAACCCCGTACCAAACTCGTGCTTTCCTTGTTCGTTGCCGCTAAAGAATATGACAGATTTGCTTATTTTTATGTTCCCGTTCTCCGGCCATCTTATTTCTTGGACTGCTGTTATGTCCATTCCAATCATTTCTAGCTGCTGTACCGCACTTGTGCAAGCTCTGGGTCTATACCAGCTCTGTACATTCCAAGTTCCAATATTCATAGTCCTTTTCCATTGCGTATGTCGTTTACCGTGTTTTCGTGTCCAATTCCGAGGCAGAGTTGAAGTTGTCGTAACTGGGTTTCTTTTACGAGGGTGGGTAGTTGGCCCTCTGCTCAACCCTCCTCCTTTATCCGGGATTGGGACCGGCACCTTCACTGGATAGACTGCTCGGTTCATCCATACAGAGATGGGGCGAAGTTTATGTTCTGTTATATTATATATGTTCTATTTTACAGAGACTAAAATTCCTTTTTTAGGTTCTTTTTAAAGCTATTGGTTGCTCTTTGCATCTTTCTCACGTGAGTATTTGGCCTAAATATCAAAGAAGATCAAAGGTATGGTATGGTACTTTGCATTAGAAAAACGGTTTTTTCTTTTTTTCCTTGAGGTGCTGAAAAAGCAAAATAAGGAAAAAAAATTCCTTTCTATACAAAACCAAAAATAAATTTTACTACAAAAATTCGCGGCATAGATAGTTACAAACATCCCATATCCAGCTTAGGTCCTTTTGATATTTGAATAATAATTTATCTTTAGTGATCAAATAGGTACCGAACCTATAATACAGTTCCTTTCATATTGATACCCAACCCTAAATAATCTTAAACATGAATACGTTAATATCAATCATTGACTTGTAAGGGTCCATATTATCCTTGCTACCTTTTCTACCAGACTATTAATATCGCAGAAAAACAAGAAGGCAATAAATCACGGAAGTCTATTTTAATTCAGAATAAGTCCCTAGTTGGGTAAACAAGTAGTCGTTTTAGGGCCGAGACAGTTCATAAATCTTTTTCTTCGAAACACAATGGAACCTGCTTAATACATAATATTTATAACGCGAATGGGAAAACAACTCTACTATTATTTTATTGTTGTAGATTGGATATCGACCATCTGATATAGATTTGTTCGCAATGATCACCCAAATACTCGTACGGAGTGTCAGAAAATGTGATGGGCTAAATAAGCATTATATTTTAAGTAAGTATGAATTTCTTTTAAAAGAAAAAAGGCACAACTTCACATCATTAAAACTTTGCATAAAAATATTATATGCAAAAACCTACAGGTTATTTTTCAAAAAAAAAAATCATGCTAATAGTGTAACATTTTCCTCTTAAATATAAAATAGAAAATTAAGCGAAGGGTGCATTTATGGTACGTCAAATAATTATTGCTTTCCAGTATTAATGAGCGTATTAATAACCATGACAAGAAATTCCCTTCCGAAAAACTTTGATTAGGTGTTTCGAAGAAGTGCCATAAAAGGTCGCGGAATCGGCGTGAAGGTGTCATCAGACCCATTAAAAACTTCTTAATTTGCAGTCTTTTAAGACCCGATGTTCACTCCGCCGTATTTTTCATATTAATCTTTGGTCGCAAGTTTTTGTATAATGAGGCCATGAATATTCATTGTACGCAAAAGTTGACTGGATTATTATACAATTTGCTAGCTGCGCGCTAATAACTTCTGGAGAGAGAAACTTTCCTGTTAATTGCTAATGAAGAGATAGGTGATGAAGCAAATTGTTCTAGGACTTTGGTTTCGAGTTAATTCGAGAATAAAACGCGGGTTTTTCAAATAAAAATATCATTCAAGTACTTATTTCCACTCTTCCAATTAGACGATGAAATTTCGAAATTTAAACGCATTGTTAAAATTTTTTTTTTTACTTATTTTCACCCTTACAATCACTTCTCCCAAACCTGCATCATAAAATCTTTAAGGATTTACTCTTGTCGTCACTGTTGCTAAAAAGTGCTTGAGATTAAATGATAACATTATTCCATAGAGATGTAGAACTTCTTATATGAAGAAAAGTATTTTGCGGATCCTTCTAAGCTGGTTCAAAAATTCAAATTATAATCCAAGCGAAACAAACTTCATCAATAGTTACTAAACTATTTTCCTGGATTCCTAATTGTTAGCAAATACTTTTAGGATAACCGGTATAAGATGAAATAACTAAGCAACGACAAAAGGCCGTATACAAAATAAGTCAGCCCGTTTAGAACACTAATAAGACATATAATAGCGAAAAGGAGGACGACGGAAAACACCCCCGAGATATTCGAATCGGCGAGGCACCAATTCTCCTAAATTACACATAGCTTTGTTTTCGGCTGCGTGTACAAATCTTCCAAAAAGCAATTTCGGCTACGAAGGGGAAAAGGATACGTTTTTCCAAGGTGATAAAGATTCATTACGCCCGGCGAATATATATACCAAAAATTCACTCGACCATTCTTTTCCACCTTATTTTTCTAAAGCCCGACCTTGCCTCATTATCTGGAGTTTTCGTTTGGAATGAGTTAGTGTGGAAGCGCATTTTTTGTTTGTGTTTATTTTTCTCTCCGATTTTAATAATACTTAATCACTTAACAAGTTTATCCATAAGAAAATAAAAATCACTGCCAAGAGTTAAGTCGTATACGTACCTACTGTTTTCTAGAAGCTGTTTGGTTAATCATGAAATTGAAACTAAAAATTGAATGAAACGACCTATTAATAAGCGTAAAGCAGAATATAAATATTAGTATATGTAAGAAAGAACACTAATAAAGAAAAGGAAAACATATTAAATAATAAAATAATGAAGAATAAATAATAATTATATATCTAAAGTATGGATTAAAGAAATGACAAATATGATCAAAAATGATGTTCGGTCAAGTTTACCCCCCGTATAAATCTCAAAAATAACTAAACCGCAATTTTTCACGCATTTTGCACAATTTGCACGCCTACGCAGAGAAAACTGGAGCTTTTAAACGGGGGCAAACGTGACCCCCCCCCCCCCTGTTGCAAAATTAATTGCCACTCGGTTCTATTTTCAAATTATTTTGCACAATTTTCTAGGGAAACTTATGAGGTACGAAAAATTTACATTTTCTTCTCGTTTG
>JAEQML010079852.1:0-11824 GCA_016904865.1 Pissodes strobi | reverse complement strand
ATAGGAAGTCCTTTTGGATTAAATTTTGCATGGAATACAAAGTGTTTCATTTGGTATGATTCATACATGCACACAGCTACTACTCTTCACTTAATTTAAACTGCAGTATGGCAGATTTGGCTGAAGGATACAGAAGACTGTCTTTGAGGAGGGCCACCACTCAAGTGGACATATGGTTCTTGAACAATTGTATTAAGGAGGAGGTCACATAAGTTTGCCACAGTTAAAATTTCCAAAAATGTTCCCCTTAAATATAAACAGGATCTTCAACTCAAACTCGTTAAATCCGAAATTTGTAAACACTATGCTAGACTAGATTTGATCAATTGCCAACTTAAAAACAGTTATGATACATTCGTTAACCAATTTGGTCTCGATCAGTTCTCTGATTTTTCCAATAGCATCTCCGATGAGCTGTCAGAAGCTAAAAATCTTAAATTTTCTAGAGTAAGGTCAAAACTAGATATTTTAATTAAACAAAAAATCAATTCTAACTTACAAAGATTCAACTCTACCTCTAAGAGATTCTCAAATTTTAAATTTCATGAGAGAGTTAAGAATTTGACTGATACAGTTCTTGACTCGGATGTACTTGAGCTTTTAAATTTAGGTCTTAAACATTGTTTGAAACCCTCGCTTTCTGAGGGCGATGTTTTGCAGTTCGCTGTTGAACTTGATGTCTTGGTCGAACAAATTTCAAATGATTCCAACATCAAAAAGAGAATCCGCAATGATTTTCATAATATTCTTTACAATACCAAAAAAAACCTTCCACAATTTAATACTCGTACTTCTGATGTTTACTTCAAAACTTTAAAAAGGCTCAGGTCAAAAATTAAAAATGAAAATCTTATTATTTTTAAAGCAGATAAGGGCAACTGTTTGGTTGTTCTCAAAAAGACGGACTACATCTCTAAAGTTTAGACATTCTTAGTCGACAATAGTTTTTCTCTTTTACCTAACAACCCTTTTAACAGCTCCATAAGGAAAGTCACCAGATTCATTAAGCACCTTGGGGTGTTTTTTGAACAGAATAATGCTAGAAAAAATCTAATTTCTAGCAATCCTACGATACCGAGGTTATATGGTCTACCAAAGATTCATAAAATAGACACACCTATCAGACCTGTGGTGAGTTTCACCAACACTCCTGTTTACTTCCTAGCACAGTTTACATACAACTTAATTAAGGATATCACCAAGTTCACTCCTACATACTCGGTAAGTAATTCAATCTCTTTAATTAATAAACTTAAAAATTTAACACTTCCACAAAATTATATTAT
The DNA here is from genome assembly GCA_016904865.1 of Pissodes strobi. NCBI lineage: Eukaryota > Metazoa > Arthropoda > Insecta > Coleoptera > Curculionidae > Pissodes > Pissodes strobi. The sequence goes on along the minus strand of JAEQML010079852.1, from coordinate 10,538 downwards.
GGTCTCGTTTGATGTGTCCAATCTTTTCACTACGGTGCCAAAAACAGAGGCAGTACTACTTGTTGGTGACCTTCTAGCTTCATGTAACGTTAACGATAACAAAAAATTAATATATTATCTCTCCTTAACCTTTGTTTGTCTCAAGATTTTTTTCAATTTAATGATAAATATTATAAACAACCTGATGGCCTAGCAATGGGCAGCTGTATTTCATCTTTTTTGGCAGATGTCTTTATGAATAACTTAGAGAATGTACACTTCGTTACTCCTGACAATAGTGAAATCCTTCATTGGTTCCGCTATGTGGATGATTGTCTTTGTTTTCTGAACTGTGAAGTTCAGGGAGCCAATGCTCTTTTGGATAAGCTAAATGTCATTCATCCAAACATCAACTTTACGAGTGAACTAGAGTCTAATAAAAAACTGAATTTTCTGGACATTACTGTTCGTCGAAGTTTGGATGGCCTTGATTTTGCTATTTACAGGAAGCCTACCCAGACTGACCATATAGCAGCCAAACAAAGGGGGGGGGGGGGGGCAGTCTCGTAGATTGGGTCGAGCTGATGTCTGCCTTTAATACGGTTGTTTTTTATAAATATAAAAAAAAAATTGACTTCAGTTTTCCTTCCAAATATTTTTTTACTCAGTCAAGTAAGCATCCTCTTTATTGTTAATACAATGACTTTCTTGGGTCATCATTTATGCTCTAGAAATTATTTTTATATAAAATTTTTTATATAACATTGATCATATCTTTTGGCCTCAACTAGCTTAGTGTCATCCAGTCTGTTCTCCAGACTTCCTTTCTAATGTTAGTTACTTCATTTGTATTCTGAATAACTGTCTGTATTAATTTAACATTTATTTTTAAGATTTAAATTTACCGCTAAATTTTTTGCGGTTCACTTCCTGCGGCTTCAGAGTCTGCTTGGCATGACTGTCAACTTCAACGACACATTTTGTCGTTCCACGAAAAGCGTGGTTGGGCATTGTCCTTTAAAATTATGTTACTTTTTAAAATGTGACTTTTGACTTTTTAATTGTGATTTGACCGTTGTTTGTTGGTGTTGTTTGTTTACTCTTCGTCGATATGTTCTTCAGGTCCAATGACAAGTAAGTGTAAGAACCTCTACCATTTTCCTTTGTCTCTTAAAAAAATCACCCAAAAAAATTACAAAAAAAACACCATTTTTAAATTACACACCTATTTAATGCCTTTCAAGTTTTAAACACTCTCAGAATCTTGATATAACATTGTCTTTTTATCATTTCCTTCTTAAAGATCTCACAGCAGCCATTTTCTTCTGCTAATGGGTGGTTCTTCTACTTACTTTTCAGGTAACACTGATGATGGCTTAGGCCGAAAGCGCTCTGTTATGCTTTTATAGGAAGTCCTTTTGGATTAAATTTTGCATGGAATACAAAGTGTTTCATTTGGTATTTAGTATTTAGGCAACCACTAAATCCGAATTACGAGCTGCCGACTCGCCAAACCATCTCAAACAGTTATATTCCGAGCTTGAAGTAAGAATGTGTTTTGCGTGTAAAAAAAATTGTCAATTAAGTTTATTCGGTTTCTCTGACTACCGACGCTTGGACCTCTAAAACCAACGATAGTTTTATCGGAATAACCGTGCATTTTATAGACGTTTCCGTTCTGTACTATTGAAATGTGACCATTTTGACCAGTCCCGCACAGGCGCCAACTTGGCAAAGGATCTAAAAAACGTCGCAGAAGAATGGGGACTGGAAAACAAGATTTTTACTGACGATAACAGACAATGCAGCAAACATCAAAGCTGCAATTATTAATGAGCTTGGTTGGAAACATTTTGAGTGTTATGCTCATACCTTGAACTTAAATTTGGATGTGATTAAAGAAGTTTTAGACAGGGTCAAAACGATAATTGGGCATATTAAAAGGAGTCCTACAGCAACATCAAAATTAATAAAAACACAACAAAATGCTGGCGTTAAGAATCCTTTAAAACTTCTCAAAGATGTGGCAACAAGGTGGAATTCTACCTTTTATATGCTGCAGAGATTCACGCAACTTGAGGAAACAGTTAGAACTACTGTAGCTCTTCTAGATACATTACCACACATCAGTGTCGAAGAGTGGCAAATACTCAGAGACTTGCAAACGCTTCTGGAACCATTTGAAGAAGCTACTCGGGCAGTGAGTAGTCAACAGGTCATTAATTATTGTCATTACTAATGGTCTTCTGGATATTTGTAAAGAAGTTCTAGAGTCCCTACATTTTGCAGTTAATGCCAAAGTTGTCGCAAAAAAATTAGAAAAGGAACTTAATGAACGCGTGGGGCAAGTAGGATATCGTAGCACATTAGCCATGTGTACGTTTCTGGATCCTAGTTTTAAAACTATATTTTTTAAAAATAATAACGCTAGCATGGGCGAAGAAAAGTGTAATTTCTGCTGTAGCAGATATCACTAACCAGAAAGACAATAAGGAGAATAATACATTAGGAGTTGCAACCAATGAAAACAGCAATAATGACACTGATGACAGAACAACCACAACTGCCGCTGCAACATATCCAGAAAAAAAACAAAACTTTCTCTCTGGGCTCTTTTTGATACAGCTAGTTCACTTCATAAGCCATTAAAATCGTCTACATCTAGAGCTATAGTTGAAGTCCAAAGGTATATGAAGGCCAATCCACTTGAAAGGAAAAAAGATCCTTTAACATGGTGGCTAGAAAACAAATTTATTTACTCAAATCTCTCTCAGTTGGTAAAAGAAAAAGGTTGCATTATTGCGACTTCTGTTCCTTGTGAACATTTGTTTTCAAAAGCAGGCCAAATATTAAGTGAACGGATAACCCGCCTGGGCAATATTAGTTTTAAATATAAACACAAAATTGTTATAGGTTAAGTTAAGTTGGAAAGATTTTTTTTTATTGAAGTATTTATGTTATTATTTATATTTATATATTATATTATTATTATTATTATTATTATTATTATACCGTTCAGTTGTGGTTAGTTTTGTAGTGCAACCTAATGTTGCAAAAGTTGTTTTTCTTTATCATTTTTAGGAAAAATATTTGGTTTGACCTGATTTTATTATGTTTTATGTATATGAAAATAAAATAATCATATGCTATAAGTGATTTTGAAAACAATAAAATTAATAGCAAATAACTAAACACGTATAACACGAAATCAGCGCTTTCCGGTTCCGCTTTTCGAACCGAACCAAGTTGCGAGTTGTTATTTACCTTTGCATCGTTCCAAGCAAACTGAACAGGCTATCTCAGAACCTATTCTCAAGAACTGTTTCGTTCTTAACTAACTCAGTGATGCCGCGCCTCGCCGGCGCGGCCCCGCGCCGTGTCGACCGGTCCGGAACCAGTTCAGTTCTTTTAAAAAGAACAGTTCACTGAACAGGCTACCCCGGAACCTGTTCTCACGAACTGTTCCGTTCTTTTCTTAACAACCCTATCTGAAACATGGGTTACTTTTTGCCGGATATTTCGTACTTGGAGTGCAAAAACGTTTTACTGGTTATGTAGTTTTGTTTGGCTTAAGTTTGGTTGTTATTATTATTATTATTATTTAAATATTAAATAGATATGGCCAAACAAAATGTTTCGAATTTGGAAATTTTAAATCTTCAGGACGAAGAAGGAATTAATTACAGATGTCTGGTGTCTCCTGGGGACTATAATAATAGTGTCACTGGAGGAGGTAAATATTTTTTGCATGCTTGCATCGATGTTACAACTATAATTCAAAGAATATCAGAAACTTCTTGAAACCCTGATACCCTAAATATTAAAATATGTAGTCAAACAGTTGTAAATAATATTTTTCTTATTCGGAATTTCTAATATGTTGACTATGTGATATGAGAAATTCTAATTGTGGAGAGTAATATTGTAATCTACTAAAAAGCATAAGCTACTAAACAAATATCACCCTGTCGCAAGTTTGAACTTGAACTTGGAGATTGTTATATAAACATTAAAGGCAAACTATAAACAACGCGAGCAATCAACGGGAGCGACTTTGAACCTTATGCATGCAATGATCATCACTTTGTTTTATATAAATACGCTACCGAACCCTCAGTTCGGCAGACTTAGTCTCACCTCCAGCTCCCAAGGTTAGTCACTTGACGACTGCCTCCTGGGTTCTATCCGCTCCTAAAGTTAGTCATAAGACTGCTTTAGGTTCCATTCCTTTCCTACCCAACCTGGTACCGGTTAGTCACTTGACGACTGGTAGGGCCAGGGGTTGCACAACCTCCATAGTAAAGTCTTGACAAGAAGTTTGTCAGAGTGTTTAGAAAGACAAGTGTCTAAATAGTCAGGTAAAAAGTTTAGTGAAATCTCTTAGTGCTCTTAAATAAAACCAAACTCTTAAGAAAAACTATAAATTATAATACAATTAACAAAGAACTTTATAAACAGTACCTCTCGCTCTCAAATCATGCGCGACCTAGTACTCGGGTACAGTCGCCATCTCTATTACATTTTTGACAATAGACATCGTGAACATTTTATCGTTAAGTCGTTTCGCAATAGACGACGTCATCGATATTACAACCACGTGGTAGAGGTGTGTCGTAATTTACGTTAGATAAATGAGTAAAGTGTTGTCCGGCCTAAAAAAGACTGCCACGACGGATTATCTAAATTTAGGCATCGGAAAGTTGAGCATATACGGACTGAAGTATAGCTGGCTGACGTAAGGAGGTTAAGCAAAAAATTTTGGTACCGCAGAAGCTCAGATAAAATGTTTACATAAGAAAGAACGTAAGAAATGTTTACGTAAAGCATGAAGAATATAGTAGAAGCATAGATTAGTTGAAAAGTTGTTTATGTAAAGTGAGAAGAAATATAGAAGATGTTTTCAGAAGAAGCATACATAGTGAGGCAATATATAAGCAAAAGTTGTGTATGTAAAGCATACATAAGGTGAAATAATGGAGAAATGTTTAAGCAAAACATGTTTATACAATGTGTTTAAAAAAGAGCATACATGCTTATATAAATAATAATATAATGTCCTATATTTTGTACATAAAGCTAGTCACATAATGAAGCATAGATAGATAAGCATAGTAACATAGATAGTTTAACTTATCACTTCGTGATAGATAAAGAAATAATGAAATAACTATACCTTGAGACGGAAATAATAGTCAGTGACGTCAGTCACTAGTTCGAAAACAGACCAACGTGAGCGGCTTAAAGTAATATTTAATATTTAACAATAAATCTGGTATGAAATGCTCGCAAAATGCCGCTTATTCTAAATGCGGACAGAGCGTTCCGGCACAAAACGTGCACCGCTGCCAAATTCGTTGTGGCCCGTATACGCGCGTTACGCGGAGCATTTGAAGCAGCTGTATTTTAACAGAGGTTCGCGATCGACGGTCGTAAATGTACTGATATTTTACGACCGTCGGGCGGAGGTCGCAACGTTGCAACAGTAAACGAGCATGTACCCTGTGAGAGATCTGTTGCATAGTCGCGCTTGCGGGTTTAGGTTATCGTTTTGTTTTAACATTGAAAATGTTTCTGTTTTCCTAAATAGGGCCTCAAATCGTGAAAAAGTGCATGCTACATTTGCCACACATAACGTCGTACGCATGAGAGATCGTGTTAGCTTGTTTATTTAAACTTAAATTGATTGTAACGTATCGGAATCAGTTCTAATGACCAAAATAAATTTGGAACTAACTGAAACTAACCGAAAGTGTATTGAACGACTATCCAAAACTAACGAAAAGCACCAAAACGGGCTAAAACGTATCGAAATAGATTTAAAATATTGAAGTAAGTTAAAACTAACTCAAATTAACCGAATTTTGGTGACTAACCAAAACTAACCAAAAACATTAAAATTGCTTATAACGTTTCGGAACCGGTTCAAATTACTAAAATAAATTGGAACTAACTGGAAGTAACCGAAAGATGATTGAATGACTATCCAAAAATAACTAAAAGCACCAAAACGGGCTAAAACATATCGAAATAGATTAAAAAGATTGAAGTAAGTTAAAACTTACCCAAATTAACCGAATTTAGGTGACTAACCAAAAGCATTATAATTGCTTATGACATATCGAAAGGTGATTGAATGTCTAATCAAAACTAACCAAAAGTAACTAAGAGCACCAAAACGGGTAAAACATATCGAAATAGATTAAAAATATTGAAGTAAGTTAAAATTAACCCAAATTAACCGAATTTTGGCGACTAACTAAAACTAATCAAAACATTAAAATTGCTTATAACGTACCGGAACCGGTTCAAATGACTAAGATATATTAAAACTAACTGAACTTTACTGAGACTTGACTGAACGACTAACCAATAGTAGGTAACTAAAAGCATCAAAACGGGCTAAAACGCATCGAAATAGTTTTAAAATATTGAAGTAAGTTAAAACTAACAAATTAACCGAATTTTGGTGACTAACCAAAAACCCTAAAATTGGTTATAGTGTAACGGAACTGATCCAAATGATTAAAATAAATTAAAATTAACTGAAATTAACCGAAAGTCGATTGAACGACTAACCAAAATGGACCAAAAGTAACCAAAGGCATCAAAAGGGGCTAAAACAAGTTGAAACTAACAATTAACCGAATTTTAGCGACTAACTAAAGTTAACCAAAAACATCAAAATTGGATATGACGTATCGGATCCGGTTCAAATGACTAAAATAAATTAAAACTAACTAAACTTAACCAAAAGATGTTGAACCAAAACTAATCAAGAGTAACCAAAATGGGCTAAGACGTATCGGAACAGATTAAGAGTAAAATAAGTAACTAACCCAAATTAACCGAATTTTTGCGACGACCTACATTATTAACCAAAAACGTTTATATTGTTTTAACGTATCGGAACCGGTTCAAATGGCTCAAATAAATTGGAACTTACTGAAAGTAACCGAAAATTGATTGAATAACCAACCAAAGCTAACCAAAAGTAACTAAAGGCACCAAAACGGGCTAAAACGTATCGAAAAAATTAAAAATATTGAAGTAAGTTGAAACTAATTCAAATTAACCTTATTTTGGTGACTAACCAAAAACACTAAAATTGGTTATAACGTTTTGGAACCGGTTCAAATAACTAAAATAAATTAAAACTAACTGAAATTAGCCGAAAGTGAACGACTAACCAAAAGTAACCAAAAGCACCAAAATGGGCTAAAACATATCAGAACAGATTAAAAATATTAAGCTTATAAGGTGAAACGAACTTGAATTAACCGAATTTTGGCTACTAACTAAAATTAACCATAACGTATCGGAACCGGTTCAAATTACTAAAATAATTTAAAACTAACTAAAGGTAACCGAAAGCTGATTGAATGACTAACCAAAACTAATCAGAAGTAACCAAAAGCACCAAAACGGGCTAAACCGTATCGGAATAGATTGCAAAAATTAAAGTAAGTTAAAACTAACCAAAACGAACCGAATTTTTGCAGCTAACCAAAACTAACCAAAAAGATTAAATTTTATTATAACGTATCGGAGTCAGTTCAAATGACTAAAAAAAAATTGAGCGAGTCTGGTAGTAGTCGAGACACTGATGTGTAAACATATCCTATAACATCGGTTGTAAAAAAACGACAGCAGCACGTTGTGTTCCCGAGCGGTCACCCATCCAAGTACTAACCCCGCCCGACGTTGCTTAACTTCGTGATCGGACGAGAACTGACATTTTTAACATGCTATGGCCATTGCTTGTACGTTTTAGCTTGGTCATAGAATAAAAATTAAGTTTAATAGCCAAGTTTAAAATAATAAAAAATCAACGCGAACGAAGCCTCGGGTAAAAGCTAAAAGTGTCCTATGTTCTTTACTATACTCTTGAAAATATCTGTACAAAATTTCATGATGATCGGAACAGTTTATGCGTGAAAGCTTAAGAAACAAACAAACAAACACATTCGCATCTGTAATATTAGTTAGGATTATTTTATAATACTTACTGGCAGCTTCGGAGTGGATTAATTCACTGCACAAATTCGACACGATAATCTAATGCCATCAGGAATAACATCAATATATGGACACAGCTTATTTACCTAGTAATCGTGGGCCGACATCCTTAGATTTGGGAAAGTCAATAACCAAATTTTGCAAATTTTAGAAGAGGGCTATGACTCAATATTGTTTTAAACGTCTGGGCATCTGAATAATACTTTTGACAGTTCGTTTAATTTAAAATAATAATATGCTCTTTTATCATCTAAAATCCGTTTAAAAACGATTTTAAATGACAAAATTGTATAAAAACCCGAAAATTCGGACTTTTTTAGGACGATAGCCGTGGCTTCTGACGAATTTGTCGTGAATTTTGAAGCGAAAATTCATTTTAAATTCAACCGTCCATTAAAAATAAGCTGTGCTATGGATCCAAATACACTGCGAATATAATAATTAATAAATAATAATTTTGACTGTTCGTTTAATTTAAAATATGCTTTTTTATCATCTAAAATCCATTTAAAATGATTTAAAATTGCAAATTGTATATAATACCGCCCTAGCGGCTAGAATCGGTTTACACATTTTCGTCCCATTTGCCGAGATTTACCCTCATACTGCCGCGTAAGATGTTTACACATCAATAAGTTGGAACTAACGGAAAGTTGTTTGAACGACTAACCAAAAGTGACTAGAAATAGCCAAAACGGGCTAAACAGAATCAGAACAGGTTAAAAATATTACAGTAACGTTATGGCGAATTATATATTAATAGATTTTCCTAATTTTTTCGGTTTTCATATCTGAACATTTTTGATGTGTAAACATCTTACGCGGCGGTATGAGGGTAAATCTCGGCAAATGGGACGGAAATATGTAAAGCGATTGTAACATTATAAGCCGTCGCATTGAGGAGCAAGCTAATCCAGGACGTCCGTGAAGGATTTTTATACAATTTTGCCATTTAAAATCGGTTTTAAACGGAGTTTGGACGATATAAAAGCATATTTTAAATTAAACGAACCGTCAAAAGTATTATTCAGATGCCCAGACTTTTAAATCAATATTCAGTCATGGCCCTCTTCTACAATTTTCCTTCTATACCTAAGTTTGTTTTTTTTAATGGACGGTTCAATTTAAAATGAATTTTCGCCTCAAAATCCACGACAAATTCGTCCTAAGCCACGGTTATCGTCCTAAAAAAAGTCCGAATTTTCTGATTTTTATACAATTGTGTCATTTAAAATCGTTTTTAAACGGATTTTAGATGATAAAAAAGCATATTATTATTTTAAATTAAACGAACTGTCAAAAGTATTATTCAGATGTCCAGACAGTTAAAATAATATTGAGTCATAGCCCTCTTCTAAAATTTGCAAAATTTGATTATTGACTTTCCCAAATCAAAGGATGTCGGCCCAAGATGAGTAGCTGGTAAAAAAATAAGCTTTGTAGATTTTCGTGTCGAAAGTGTGCAGTGAATTAATCCACAGTAGAGTGCTCTAGACGGCCTCAATTCTACCCCCTCCAATTTTTTGCCCCTCACCCCCCTCCGGTGACTGAGATAGATCCCGCTCACTTGATCTTAAGTGTATTCGACATTGAATGATATTGACCTAATTTCACCTTGAATGTCCATGACATTTGACCTTGAATGTCCTTGAGTTTTTGTTGAAGGTCGCGCATATGACTTTGAGATTGCTCCAAGCGTGTATGACCTTGAATGTCCTTGGGACTGTTTTGTGGTCTTTTACCTTGAATGACATTGAGATAATTTGATCTTGAACGCCCTTGAGTTTTTGATGTGTAAACATCTTACGCGGCGGTATGAGGGTAAATCTCGGCAAATGGGACGGAAATGTGTAAACCGATTCTAGCCGCTAGGACAGTACTATATACAATTTTGCCATTTAAAATTGTTTTAAACGGATTTTAGCCGATAAAAAAGCATATTTAAAATTAAACGAACCGTCAAAAGTATTATTTTTATTATATTATATTCGCAGTGTATTTGGATCCATATCACAGCTTATTTTTAATAGACGGTTGAATTTAAATTGATTTTCGCTTCAAAATCCACGACAAATTCGTCCGAAGCCAGGGCTATCGTCCTAAAAAAGTCCGAATTTTCGGATTTTTATACAATTTTGCCATTTAAAATCGTTTTTAAACGGATTTTAGACGATAAAAAAGCATATTATTATTTTAAATTATACGAACTGTCAAAAGTATTATTCAGATGCCCAGACGTTTAAAACAGTAAAATTTGAAAAAGCTGGTTATTGACTGTCCCAAATCAAAGGATGTCGGCCCAAGATTATAAGGTAAATATGCTGTGTCCATATGTTGATGTTATTCCTGGTGGCATTAGATTTTCGTGTCGAATTTGTGCAGTGAATTAATCCGCTCCGAAGCTGCCAGTGCGTATTATTAAAGAATCCTAACTAATATTATAAATGCGAATGTTTTTGTTTTTATTCTATGAACAAGCTAAAATGTACAGGTAACGGCCATAGCACGTTGAAAATGCCAGTTGTCGTCCGATCACTGAAGTT
>JAEQML010079851.1:0-11824 GCA_016904865.1 Pissodes strobi | reverse complement strand
CTCAATTTGGAGCAAAAATCTGCTTTCTTAACTTGTTCCTAAAACCTTCAAAATTATGGTACGAGCAGTATAGAAACCTCCAATTGCAGGCAAAATTCTCCTTCCTTATCTTGTTCCTAAGACCTGTAGAATTACGGAACTGGCAGTATAGAGACCTCAATTTCGAATGAAAATTTTGCTTTTTTACCTTGTTCCTAAAAAAAATTACGGTAAAGGTTGTATAGAGAGCTCAATTTGAAGTCAAAATTCAACTTTCTTAACTTATTCATAAGATCATTAAAATATATGGTGCAGGCAGTATAGATGTCTCAATTTGGAGACAAAATTCTGCTTTTTAACTTGTTCCTAAGATTTTTAAAATTACGGTACACGCAATATAGAGACCATAATTTGGAGGCAAAATTCTCCTTCCGTGACTTGCTCCTAAGACTTTTAAGATTTGGTTAATTCGATGTAAAGTCGCGTTTAAAGTGTTTCGAGTGCAACTTCGTGGAACGATTCCCATAAAGTAAAACAATGCGGTTTTGGGCTAATAGATCTATAACTTCTCTAGAATCCCATTGATCTATTTATACTACTTCCAGATATATTATCCTAAAGGAATATGTAGATTATCTGCTATAATACCGCGATTGGTGGCTACGGATTTTAATTGAATTCATATTTACCTTTCCTTCCACACGTTTACTAGTTGCTGGTCTCGTATATGTAGTATTTTTTAAAGTTTTTTTGGGTTAGTTTGGGTTACCTGGAAGTTAACACAGGACTTGTATTTGCTGAGATATTTGCATGTCTTTATGGTCCAGTGCAACAATTATTTTCAACAGCAGGTCATGCCCTGTACTTGCGATGCGGGCGGGCTGGGCTTGAATCCCGTCAGGTTCGATCTAGCAATAGTCAAGTAGTGGTAAGAAGACGAATTTATTTATTTATGTTACGAACGTAAATTGACCTAACCCAAGGAGCTAAACACAAGAGGAAACGCAATAGGAATTCTGTTACAATACCCAACAGACCACGGCAACCAAAAGCGCTTTAATAGGAGTAAATATGCTGCCCGGATTAGGGCCTGGTAAGTTTGACCCAGATTGCTCTGAAAAGCGATGAAACACGCAGACAAGAGTCAAGAACGTACTATGTGGAATACATTTCTAAAAGCAAACCACACTGAACAAGCCGCGAAGCTAAAGACAATAAAAAATGAACCAAGTCGGTCGTATGGTGCAGACGAAGCGATCCCCAAAGAGACAAATAGCAAGTTCCAGATCGCATCCAAAAAATTGCAAGAAATAATTAGATGTGGGAGCTGCATACAGTGAATAAATCTAATAAAGCCTACAGAACGCATATCAGAATCATAAATATTGTAAAGAAAAAACAAAAGGTTTCTTTAAAAAATAGCCCCACGTTGGGCGCCAAAATTGTGCTAACTTTACTATTAAATTAAAGATTATAATTATTTCTGCAACAAGTGTGGAAAGTAGCCCTTTTTTATGAATGGAAATATTATCCTATGAATAGTAAAAATACTTTACACATGAGTAACATACAAAAATTTTTCCACTACCGAAAAATATGAAAAAATTATTATTTATTTATTTAGCTTATGGTCTATTCGAACATACTTAAAAGAGAGAGTTAATATAGGTATAAGCATATATAACATCAATATTAACACATATATCACAAACATAATTACAATTATTGTCTTTATTATCATAGCTCCAGGCACAAATGTTTGAGCCAGGAAATGGCCTCCGGTGTCGCGTGCAATAAGTCGCCGCTCGTTCCAGGAAAGGCTGTTAACGGACATTCGTAGGTGATATGACCCATTGTTTGGGAGGCAGCACCGCATTCACACTCTGGGCTGGAGCGCATTCCCCACCTATGGAGTGCCGACCCACTTCTGCTGTGACCATAAAAATATTATTAAATTACTTCACGCACTAGTGTGTAATAAATTATTTTACTCACTGCATAAAAAACGTATATTTTAAGAATCTTAGAGAGCGCGTAAAGTGAGTATTTAACGCACGGTAGTAGAAAAAAATATATTTACGTTAAAATTAAATTTAATTAAATGAAGTAAAAATTAAATTAAATTTCTTCTGAAAAAACTAGATATTGTACTGTGTTGTTTGTTTGATTTATTACGGGACCTGCCTAATCAAAAAAATACAAAATGACACACTGTAACAAAATGATATAAAAAAGTATAAAGGATAATAAACAACTTCCATGCACAAACAAAGTATGCAAGTCTTACTCCAAAGTCAAACTCCAACCAACTGCACTCAACCATATAAAGGGAAACATTCCTTCAACAACAACATATACAAACTATATAAAAATGCAAAATCAGTCTGCTGATCGTACACACAAGCAAAATAAGTAGCAAACAGAACACCCAATAGCATCATCAAAACTGACATTCTCTGGTATACCGCCCTACTTGATCCAACCCCTTACAAACCCCCAGAAAAATCTGGGGTCGGCGATGATTCTTACCAGGAGAACATTAACCACATAAAACTTATTAAATAAAAATTGTGATTAATTTAATCAGCGGTCATCTTAAAGCCCTCTCTGTGAATCCAAATTAGGGCTTCTTATTTCATAAAAACTTCGGTAGAAGCGGTTGCCAAATGAAAAATTTTGTCAAAATTTAATTCTTTTCCTTTCTTGTGAAGGACATATTTGAAAAATAATTATTGAAAGCTAACTTTTATTACTTAGGTAAATTGGCATCAGGCCCTAAGTTTACTTTTTTAAATTGGCCTTGTCCGATGCCAATCTTTACAATGCGTAATAATTTGTCCAGGTTAATTTATTCGATTGTCGTTGCTTACATGTTCACGGCTTTCTGATGCAATCACAGAAGTACAACTAGCAAAGTTTCGCAAAAATATCATCCTTCTATTTGTAGCGAGACACTGCATTGCAAAATAATTAAACATATAAAATACCAGCCCATGCCAGTTTCGTTCAGCTTCAGCTTTAAATACAAGTTAAGGAAAATGTTCCCTATACGGCCGAAATGGATATATATTTTGCACTAACGCTCGCAAAATTGTCTTCGCAAGTGGCGACACCATTCTTTTTCATTATATATCTTGATTTAGTTCCGCGCGCGAGTTGGATTACCGTACAGTCTGACCCCCTTTTCGCTATTTTTCCCGGATACTTCGGCTTAAGACCCGAAGCCTCGGGGGAAATTTTCTCGAAGTCGAAAAAATATCGAATTAAACTGGCTATACGCGTCGCCCGTGCTGGAGGAGCGCGGTTCCGCAAAGGTAAAAAAAGAAGGGAAAAAAAGGTATCGGGCTATCGTCGGCTGCTGACATTTGCTTTTGAAATTGTCATGTCCCCAGACGTACGCGCGACTTTTTTTCTAAGGGCCCCTTAGCGATTTGGATCCATTTAACGGCTATCCGTTTTAAATGTAAAACGCCCGAATTTGTTTTTTAACTAAGACGTAAAAGGGGAATTTAAAAATCGAGAGTATGCCATCCGTGCCAGGAATTACTTGTCGTGAATAAAAATTGCGTTCACTGGGTGCCTCTATTTTGCTAAAAATGATAGAAAGTCCAAGGCAAAACGTATCAAGTTCCCATTGAAAGCTCATAAGTTGATAATTTTTAACGAGAATATTTTCAAAAATAAAGAAACAGCATCGTTGCAAATTATATCTTCCCAGTATGTACACGAAAGGTTAAATAAATGAAAATTAATACAATATTACATTGATAAATTTAAAGCTGTTGCCCAGCTTGAATTTTATAAACTCCTCCAAAAGTTCTAATAAAAGCTTGTTGCGGTCGACAATCAAACACGTATTATCCAAACAAATATGCAAAAACTGTAACAACATATTGCGAATAATTATCACAGTAAACATTAATTTAACATTAATAAATGTATCGGCTCACAATTCAACCACAAAATATCATGAAGGATACGTTGTCTAAAGAGTGACAGAGGTAATATGTATTTCCCTCGCGCATAAATAAATATTTTAATAATTTAGTTTGCAGAGCAGCCATTGTTTTCGATTTTGTAATCTGGTAATATTTAGATATATTCGAACGGCGAAATAATAATATAAATACAATCCCATAACAAATAGGCTGGAAAGGTTACGGGCGCACAATGATCATTACGTACATATTATAATCACGATGATGAATTCAGCAATAGGTATATTTTCTCAGATATAATTTGCATTTAGAATGCAGTTTTATTACGTTCATAACGATTTTTAGCTGCAAGTGGATAATATCCAGGCGTAACTTTATGCTTAAAGCTGAAGATGTAATCACCATAAAAGTATAACTGCGAAAATATTCTTACCAGAACATCCGGTTACGAAAGGGACTGAAGGAGGGGACACTTCTATTGCTACATGAAAATACGCGATCAAGTATATATATTATGGCACCCTACTATATTCTGACGTCTCTTTAAGCTGCAGGAAAGCTTTTCCTGGTGCTGGCGATTCTGATGTCTAAATCACTAGTTCTGGAATCTGGAAATGGTGAGAGGGTGGTCTTGAAAGGTCACGGCCCCTTAGGGTTCGAATTTGGATATTTGGATCCGAATATTATGATAATAATTTAAATTTAAATAGAAAGAAGTGGCTCCACAATATTAGAATTCGTTCGATATTTATACCGTATAATAAAAAATAAATTGCCTGTTAGTTACACTGATCGATGGCCGA
Organism: Pissodes strobi; assembly: GCA_016904865.1. NCBI lineage: Eukaryota > Metazoa > Arthropoda > Insecta > Coleoptera > Curculionidae > Pissodes > Pissodes strobi. The sequence continues at coordinate 7,104 of JAEQML010079851.1, read as the reverse complement.
TTGTCGGAGACAATGGGCCGCTATTTATATTCCAGTAATTAGAGGGAATCTTGCATGGTGCAGCTCCTATAAATAGTTAAATGTGGCATACTCGACTAACGTGAGAATTGACATCTGCGTGGGAAATAATATTCCATAATTTCATTTAATATTATTCTTTGTTCGCTTCAAAACAGTTTTGCTTTTCGTATTTTTTTACTGTGAATATTGTTTCTGATTGCACACAATATTAACCTTTATTTTCGGGTTAATATGCAAGTAGTATGTAAATACTATTAAATATTACATTTTGTTGAGACAACCAAAGATACACTCTTTGTTACCTAGTCAGCCCTATATTGCGTTTCTTTTGTGGACTGATTATAAATTATTCAGGTGTTTTTTTAAATTATTTTATTTGGGAGACAACATACCTACTGACTATCACGTGAGGAAACAAGTGGTTCAAGTAAATCACCAAGAAAAATACTGCTGTAAGATGAACCGGGTTATAAACTGTTCATTGTGTTTCCAGCCTTAGTATGGCTGTTGCCACTCCCTTGTTTAAGAGGATGAGTCAAGTGATCTCACGAATTACCACCCGATATCACGGCTTCCAACTTTGTGGAGAAAGTGGTTAAGGAGATAATGTTGAGTTTTTAGAACGTCATAGTATATTAAACAATTGCCTTTTAGAACGAGAAGAGTAGTGGGTTCGTTGTTGCAGCGCTATTCTGTGATTTTTCAAAGACATTCGATTGCGTGAATCGCCGAACTATATTCTTATAGGTTTAGAGGGGTTGCCCTGGATTGGCTCTCATCCCGTATCTTTCCAATTGAAATCATATTGTGACATCGAGGGATAATGCGAGTTTTAAATCATAGGCTACTTCAGGGTTCAGTTTTGAAGCCTCTCCTGTCTTTGCTTTATAGTAATGATCTGGCGTCCATCGATGTGAAGAAAAAACTTATATTATTTGCTGATGATGCTGCAATTCTATGGATAGGAGAGGATATAGAGGATCTAGAACAGATAATTAATGTGGGGGAAACAAATATTCTCTCTTTCAGATTGCATTTGAAGGATATAATGCTTAGTGCGGACCAGCTAAATAAGCTATCCTGAACTAGATTTTTGGGAATTTAAGAATATGCAGTAAGCATAAATAAAAAACTATCATCGTAGTTTAGTCCTCGTTTTTCCTTTTTTAAAAAATGAAATTATGTGAACTTTTTCCAAAAAATTTAATCGTGTGATAAGTATTTGAATGTGACCTTTGTCAATTGATGTTTGTTCTCTTTATGGATGTTATTCGTTTTCCATTGACAAATAACAGTGATGATGGGTTAGGTCGAAAGCGCTCTATGCTTTTATAGCAAGAAGTTCTTTTTTTGGATTAAATTTTTTCGCCCATAAAATAATGAGAAGATTCTCTAAAATATATATATCCCGAATTATCAGATTATTACATCTTAATCTAAGTCTTATAACATTAACTTTGCCCAATTCCTATTTTTGAAATAGTTCTAACTCAATTCTGAATCCTTAAAGTTCTGATTAAACGCAGTTAATCACAAAATACCATAAATAAGAAGTATTTTACTAAACAAAAACTATTCTAAATTAATCCCATGACAGTGAACTGTGGTTATTCGGGAACCACAGACAATACTTTTCAACATGGAGTTGGTTTTGTGGTACACTAACAAATCGTGAAGTGTATTACGAACTTTGTTCCAATCTCGGAAAGAATAGCTTTGTTACAGATTAATGCAAGACCCGTAAATATTGTTCAAGTATATGCTCCTATTACAGACTACAGCGATGAGGACGTAAACCAATTCTATAGGCAGATAACAGATGTCACTAAAACCTTGTCACAGCATGATCTTATCATAATTATGGGCGACTTTAATGCCAAGCTTGGAAAGGGAAAACTGGAGAGCACATTGGAGACTTTGGATTGGGCGAAAGGAACGAGCCTGGCGATACCCTTAGTGTATTTGCAGCCGAACATAGCCTGAGGGTGACCAACACCTTCTTTCAACATCACCCTAGAAGATTGTATACCAGATCACAACCCGCTGGTAGGAAGAATGGAAATAAGACTGAAAAAAGTAGAGAAAAAACGAACAGAAATGTATGATTTCAGAAAACTAAAAAATACGACCACAAGAGATATAGTAAGGAGGGAACTGACGACAGGATAACAACAAAGATATGGAGGAGGATCAAGAGAGAATTCAGAGAGTCAATGAAAAAATACTTGCTGCCCAATAGAAAAATGAGAAAATCATGGATGACGGATGAGATCTTAGAACTAATGACAAAAAGAAGATTGCACAAAAATAAAACAGGTGAATACAAGATCATACACAAAGAAATCAGGGAAAGAATAAGAGCAGCCAAAGAAAAAGAGAAACTAGAAAAGTGCATGGAAATTGAGGAATGTCAAGCCAAATTTGATGACAACCTACACATAAGAGTTAAGGAAATAGCAGGCACAGCTAACAGAAAAACAATTAATATACTTACCGATAATCAAGGACGAGTTATAGTAGATAAGATAGAGATTAAACACACCTGGGAAGAGCACATTAAGGAGCTGCTTGATTACGTCAGAGCGGAGCCAACAACCATCGTGAACACTGATGGTCCTCCAATCCTAGAGTTGGAAGTACAATCGGGGCTGAAGAATGCAAAAGACCGGAAAGCAACGGATCCTGAGATGGAATTCCTACTGAAATACTAAACCTAATGGAAGGAGATAACCTAAAGTGGTTAGCAATAAAATAAATGATAAATGCGACATACCTGTAGAATGGCTGAAATCTGAATTTATAGTCCATCCTAAAACACCGAATGCTAGAAAATGTAATGAGTTTCGTACTATAAGCTTGATGAGTCATCTGTTAAAGCTATTTTTGAAAATAATCCACAACCGAATATTTAAGCTTTGTGAAGAACAGATATCTCAGTACCAATTCGGTTTCAGAAGCGCCGTAGGAACCAGGGAAGTATTGTTTCAGCAATGCAGGGATGTCAACTGTGATGTGTATGCATGTGTTATCGATTACACAAAAGCGTTTGACCGAGTACGACACACCAAAATGATGGAAGTCTTGAAAAAAACTGGCCTGGATGGAAAAGATATCAAGATCATCCGTAATCTTTATTGGAACCAGGTGGCTTGTGTCAGGACAAATGAGACAGAACAGAATACATGAAAATACTAAGAGGTGTAAGACAAGGATGCATCTTCAATTTATACTCTGAATATATCTTTAGAGAGGCGCTGCAAGATATTGAGACCGGAATACTACTGAATTGGGAACGGTTAAACAACATAAGGTATGCAGATGACACTGTTATTTTCGCAGACAGCCTTGCTACATTGCAGCTTCTGTTGGACAGAATCACGGCTTTCAGCCGACAGTATGGGCTGGAAATAAACAAGAGTAAAACGAAGTTTATGATAATAAGTAAAAACCAAGACATCCGTGGACTTATTAGCAAATGGAACTCCCCTGGAAAGGGTTAATAAGTACGTATACTTGGGCACAAACATTAATGATGAGTGGAACCACTCTATTGAGATCAGAACTCGCAATGAAAAGGCAAGAACCGAATTTCGCAAGATGAAACGACATACAGCTAACCACGAAAATACGTGTACTTCGTTGTTATGTGTTTTCAATACTATTTTATGGAGGCGAATCGTGGACGCTTACGGAGGCCTCCTTCAAGAAACTTGAGGCATTTGAAATGTGGCTGTACCGGAGAATTCAAAAAATACCTTTGGGTTACCAATGCAGAAGTGCTGAGAAGGATGGGCAAGGAAAGAGAACTCCTCAATACGGTTAAGACACGAAAGTTACAATATCTGGGATATGTAATGCGTAATGAGAGCCGATACAAACTTTTACAAAATATTCTACAAGGCAAAGTGTATGGAACTAGAGGACTAGGCAGACGACGAATATCGTGGTTGAAAAACTTGAGAGCTTGGTTCAACCAGACAACAACTCAGCTATTCCTAGCTGCAGTCAATAAAGTGCGAATAGCCAATATGACAGACAACATCCGGAACGAATAGGCACTACAAGAAGAAGAAGATGAAGTGATAACCACATTGGACAATTAAACAGTTAATTAAAACAATAATTTAACCCGTAAAGAAAATATATGGTCGGTGAATATCTACAGGGGAAATCGAACTGAGCTCATTTCGGCGACCTACAATAAGGCGAAAAGCTAAAGTTGCAGTTAGGTCGCCCGGTATTAGCTTACATCCAATGACAGTAAAATCGTATAAAACAAATAATTATTACTATAACATTAGCAAAAGATACGCTACGCGAGATAATGAAGAAAATACCTCTTTCTAAATCAAATTACGGTACAAAACAGTAATAATAGGCATGATACAAGATAAAAGATAGTCATTTAACGGCAAGTTCAATAAAACAAATTCGGTAAGTAATTATATGACTTACAGTAAGGGCGTAGGTAAATGTAGAAAAAGGTTAATTCAAAAAGATGACGGTCCTATTAGCTAGGCATTCGATATCCGAGACAATATCAGACATGACAAGGAAAAAATATGTATCAATTAATTAAGTAATGGTAACGAACGGTAATAGAGACAATAAATGATAATTACCTACTAAAAGTCAGTTGACGGTAAGTTGGGAAAAATTAAGTTAGATAATTATATGGCCTACTTGTATTCTGTAGATTTTACGGATGTGAAATTCATTGGCAGAGCTTGGTCGCTAGTCCTCAACTCTGACAAACACCAGGATGACCCCCCAACTAGGGTCTTCACGCTTCCTGCGAAGCTACGTTTCACACCATCTGTTTTTTTATCAAATTACCTTTTAAAAATTATTTAACAAATTTTGGCTAGATATTAAATAAATGTTTCAGGATCGAGGCTCTTTTGAGGCGAGAAATTCAAATCTTGAGTGTCAACCAAGGTTATATTGGACTCTAAGTTGACTTGAATTCCTCGCCTCAAAAAAGCCCCGATCACCAAGATGTGTTGAAACTTCTAAACACATTTCGTCCATGCACACAGCCTTTACTCTATATTTCATTTATTTGGAGGGCAGTACGTAACAGTTCTTCAATTTTTACTTCTTCCTGGAAACTGTTTCAAAATTTCCTTCCTCTGATTCGCTGTCACTAAAGATGGCATTTCGGCTTCTTCACCTGAAGAGCTGGGCTACAAGACATTTTTCGGCTATTTTTGTTTCTTCTTTTTCTAGTTTTGCTTTTTTTCTTTCTTTCTATATCTTATCCTGCTATAACAGCTTTAGCCACAGGAGCTATCGTTGTTACTTACTGTTTCTTTTCTGGTCGAAGATTGCCTGCCCGAATATCTTCGAATGGCATTCAATAATACTCAACCCTGGTACTGGATTCTTCAAATCTCTCTGCGATCCACCTGGTTATTTGTGTTTGACATATCATTTTTGTTTAGCTCAGAAAAGGAAGTGAAAACTTCTTTTGGTGCCTTCAGCACAAACATCCTGGGCAGTGAACGCAATTGAAACGTCACGTCTCAGGCTCGTTAGACTTGGTTATGTCACGCTTATTAGGGTAATTTAGATGCTTAGCATTTTCCACAAAAATGGCTACGAATGAAAATGAAACGAATGAGATTTGGCACTTCAAAAATTTGCTGTCGGAAAAATTAATTTATTTTGACGAAATTTTTGGACATGTTCCTTTCCGAACCCTTTTAAAATTGCCGGGTAATTTTTCTGGGCGTGTATATTTTTGAAAAAAGGATCAATTTAGGTAGTGAAGTATTTTTATATTTTTTACAGTGATAGTGATAGCATTATTACATTATTCTTCAGTATCTGACCTTATCAGTCTCGCTTGCAACGATTAAACCTGAAATTGTATTCTAATATTTTTAGTAAGAATAACGCACGTGCTTCATTTTAGCGGTTTTCCCTTGTTTGACACAATATATTTATACTCGTAACAAACCGTCTTATAGCGAGAATTGATTAAACACTCGGTTTTACCTTTTTCTGGCTGCCTATCGCACTCTCCCTTACTTTTTGCGAAAGCCAATCCTTTGGCCCATTTCTCTTAAGGTATTTTCTGACATTTAAAGGGATTATCCCTTTTAATAGTTAACTTAGCGCCTGAGGGATGAAGAAAAAGGACTCGAAAAAAAACCGGGAACTCGAGAGACATTAGTTGTGCGTGTAAGAAGAATGCTATAGCCAAACTTTTGGATTATTTCAATAATACTTAAAATATTTTGATGCCCCTAAGTACTCCTCAATTTACTTATCATAATCACCAGTTAATAAAGGGTGGAATATTTATATTGATATAAAACATAAAATTGATTAGCGTAATGACCGAACTTCTTCGAAGTGCAACTGACTTAAATGTTAAATCGACTGACGGACGTATAAAACAGTCGTTATCATATTGATGCAAGAATGATCTCACATGCCTTAACAATTAATTAAAATTCATGAGCGCCAGCATAGGAGATTATCTGAGATAAACGATCGTATAACAGACTAGTCTCGACGAAGATTACAAATTAAGCGAATATAAAATAGAGCTTACGATATGGTTTCAACGAATTAAATAACAGAATGGCGAGAAAATGATTTCGGAATGCAGGACTCCGGACAGATATAAAATGTAATTTTCTCGAAGTTTAAACAGAGACAAATTCGATTTAAAGGAAGCGCGAACAAAATTTAAATAAAGCAAAAGTTTGTTTAATATAAAACGACGGTTCCCGTTGTAGTGTTGCCATATAATAGTCTCTCAACTGAACGAGCTGCAGCTGCTAAATATTTTATGGTTTCCCGTTGTTTTGCTTGGTCGGCTGCATGCTACCATCCATATTAATGAAGATTTATTTGCTTCGTATTTTCGAAGTTGGTAATCCTTTTAAATCCTGTCGTATACTTCTACGTAATTGGATCAACTTGAAGGATCGAAGGAGCGCAACTACAGTAAATAGTTACCTTGAAAATTTCGAATTTAAAATGGGCTTTCTCATTAAGTATAACTTAACACAGTAACAATGCTAAATAATTATTAATCTATTAATAGTAGAAATAATGTAGAAGAATAAA
>JAEQML010079850.1:0-11824 GCA_016904865.1 Pissodes strobi | reverse complement strand
AGAAAAACTCTTAAAGAAAAATTAGCAAAAAAGGACAGGAAGAAGGAAAAGAAACGTAAGAAGATTTTGCAAGCTGGTGGTGTTTTACCCGCTGAACTGGAAGTAAGTACATACATGTATTTTATGTTATATTATAGGCCAAATATTAAAAAAAAAGTATAATTCTCTCTATGAATATAAAAAGAATATGAGTTAATAATAGGAATTTCTACCCAAAACCCCTTAAAGCAACCTGTTACACAATATGATAATTAAACATTCTTCCCTTGAGTAACGCCTCTGGTGCTCGCCCGCCTGTCTTGATGTACAGGACCATTCCTTATATTTAGTCAACGTCTAGCGCGGTTATTATACGAGGTGGGAAAACAATTTAAATACAAAAGTTGTAAGGATCATCCTAAATCGCCAGAAAATGTTCTAAAATATTAATTCATGGATATCGCAAAGTTGATAAAAACACAAACATTGTCAATCTTTAATGGAACACCCTGTATATAAATAAAAATTTATAGATATTTTTTTTCTGAATTAAAAAATATAATGTTGATTTTCGGTTTTGCCGTTTTCGAAATATTTGCATTTTAAAAACGTGATTATTTTATTTAATTAAATCGCAGTTAGAATTAACTAACTTAAATATAATTATAACATATTTTTAATATATTTATTTATTTTAAATAATCAAAATAAAACCAAAAAATTAACAACATTTTTTTTTATAAAATAATTTATAAATTTCACAAGTGTTCAATGTGACCGCCGTTATTTTTTATAGTTTTAAAAACTCAAATATGTCGAAAATGGCCAAACCAATGTCAACACATTATATTTTTGAATTCAGAAAAAAAGATCTTTTAATTTTTGTTTTTATTATACCATTAAAAATTTACAATGTTTGTGTTTTCATCAACTTTGCGATAGCCCGGTATTATAGGTTAGAACATTTTCTGGCGACTTAGGACGATCCCTACAACTTTTGTATTCAAAGTTTTTTTCCACCTCGTATAATAACCGCGCTAAACACTACAAAAAAATAATTAATACTAAAATTAAGTCTCACAATAACACTCTTGTACTGTTTTATTAAAATTTATATCTAATTATTTATTCGCTTAATTAAACTCATTAGAAATCATAATAGTTCGAACGTAGAAAAAAAAACAACATATTCATACCTCATTTTCTATCCTATTCCCCTAACGGAATATTGCACAAAAACAATCCGAACCATTTTTTGCTACATATCAAAGATATCTAGGACATAGGCGTTACATTTTTTTGCGTAATAACATGATAAATTATTGACACTGATAATTTGGTAGGTTCATTAATTCTTAAACTATGTTCATTTTCTTTTTTGAGGCGCTCATATATATTTAGAATTAGGCGTTGGCACTGCACATGTAAATCTTTGCTTTTAAATTCTGGATTACGCTTCGAAGAACTAGATACAGGATTAACATTCTCTTTATCATAGACCTTCAAATTGTTTCCAAAAACCCATACTGCTATAAAATGTTACGAGTTTACTGTTATATAATATTACTCTTCTAATCTATTAATTACTATTTCTTAACAATGTCAAATTGTATACTATACTAAACTCACGTGGTCCTTGCTTATATGTTCAAATATACGTAGCCTAGAATTTTTAGACAATAATTCAGAATACTTTTTGAATATCTAGAATTAGATAAGACGCAATTTACAGGTTAAAGAAGGGAGCGAATGCAATGGCATTTCGTGACAATAACACTATTATTGTTAGAGCCATTCAGTAATTCCTTAACTAATATAGTCCTTCCACCACGGTCGCATCGCTCAATTCGCACACTCTCAACAAAGCGGCAGTCTGGCGACCTTGCCTATTTGTTTTCTTCTTTCTAAAAATAAAGCAAGGGTTAAGAGCCCTTTAAGAGACTCGATATTTTTATAAATTCTAGCGGCTGCCCCCCTTGGTCGATGCGCGATGCCGTAATAATTAATGTATTCGGATGCATGTGGTCGAGATGTCAGGCAAATATTCCATCGAGCCTATAGCAGTGCGGTAAGCGTGGTGCTTATGTAATCGAATGGTTACGGTTCGATTCCTGGCGGCGACAAATTTTTTATTTATTTTTTAGGGTTATGTAGTTTTTTAAATTTAGTTCAAAACAAGGGCGTCGGGGTTTGGTTTGGCGCATTGTTTGGTTTTGAGTGTTTTATTACGCCGAAGGCGTCCGTCTAATTTCAACGACGCGCGCGTTTACCCATGGAGGGGCATCCGCTAGAATCTTGTGATTTGTGATATTTTTTAGTATTGTTACGACAGTGCGAGGTCGTACGTCAGCGGCATTGTTTTGGGCAAGTTTTCTATTTTTTTATTTTTTTCGCCTGTTGGCCGGTCGTGTTTCCAAAAATATAGTAGTTGTTCTTTATGTCCAACGCATGTCCTTAAAAAAAGATAACATTGTTATTGGCTTTTTATTTACCGAACCGTTGCTTGTGCCATTGTTTATAAGGAAATAAACAATGATAGTACGTTGAGACGGATATTTTTTCCAGAACGCGACACAGCAATTATAATAACGATTCATAATAATAATAATAATAATAATAATAATAATAATAATAATAATAATAATAATATTTAAGTCTACGGTACTGGCACCGCTCGCTGTAAGACGAAAACTATAACCAATTTAAATGTAAATCAAACTCTATAGTACCGCCCATATAATAATGCGTCCACGTTGACTCTACGGCGAAGGCGATTATATACGGTCTGACACGGCGAGACGGAGACGGAAACTATAACATTGTTTGAAATTTAGCAGTGGGGATCAATCAATCAATCAAACGGGATATCCCGCCAATAAAATAACATAGCCCTCTCTACTCAGCGTTATAGAGAAGGGTGTGAATATAATAATATACGAGAGGCGATGACTAATTACAACGTGTCATTAGTTTGAATCTGAAGTATTAGTAAGTCCATCATAGTTGGTTTGGGTAGTTGGAGAGGTAGCACCTTTGTTTTGGGTTGACTCGGCACTGATCCTCACAACATCCCAGGGCTGGATGAAGCGATAATAGCTTCAGAAGAGGAGCCTTAGCCTCTCTCCAGTCAAGACCGTACTGCGTGGTGAAGAGCCACATCCTACTCGAGGTGACTCTGTTAACGCAGAACAGTATGGATTTAGACCGGAAGGTCGATAAACATTCCTGAAGAAGGGCAGCAGCGATCTTCAGTATCAAGAAAGAGCGAAAGAGGAATGACCCCAGCCCGGTCCTTCATTGGAATTTTACAGGCAAAGCTGGAACAGCTAAAAGGCTGTAATACTGCGATGCGGAAGGCAAGAGGGAAACCACCGCATTATTGCTTCCCCAGGACATCCGTCCGCAACTATTTTTATCATGTTGGAAGAAGAAAATCAAATGGCCCCTAGTCCCGGGCAGACCTTAAGTGGTCAAGGGGTGCGCAGAATCTCCCGGTTTCAACTTGATGAGATAATGAGAATAGGAACATGGAATGTCAAGACCTTATATGCCGCTGGAAAATATCACAATCTTATCCAGGAGATGAAGAGAATGAAAGTTAATGTGTTTGGAATCAGCGAAGTTAGATGGCCCGACCCAGAGGTGATCTATTCAAATGGAAAAGTGTTATTCTGGTAGTAACAACACAGACAAAAATCATAGACATGTTGTCGGTATTATGATGGATGAATCCTTACGGGACTCAGTAAGAAATTTCAGAGAGAGTAATCATTGTTCAACTATTCGGTAAACCCTTAAACGTTAATTTCATCCAAGCATACGCGACCACCTCAGCAGTGGCGGCTCGCGGCTTTGAAAAGTGGGGAAGAGCTATCGACATCGATAGAGGGAAGAGCGAAAAATTTTTGAGGTCCACGCCCAAACTGCCAAAATTTGTTAATAATTATTACCGGTATTTTTTAGGTAAATCATCAAAAAATAAAATATATTCATATTGTATTAGCAACAAATCATTTTGTTGCTAATACAAATGTCTACGAATAACACACTAAAACTAGAATATACAGGGTGCTACAAATTCGTTTCTTTGTATGGGTATCTCGAAAACCGTAAGAGATACGAGGTCGGTTAAATTGGGGCAAAGTTGCACGACTTAAGGGTGCTTGACATGCCATTGAGAAATTTAGAAAATTCCACCTACTTCCGGAGATATCCGTAAAAAAACGAAAATCATCTATTTTATTTTTATTTTTTCATGCCTTTGTTTGAAGAGATAAAGTAAAATAAATGTCACATTCTTATTGCCAATTTTTCTCCTCTACAAGCTGGCGGTATCAAATTTTAAATCTGACGTTTCGCTCTCGGGCCCCCTTCATCAACTTAAATTTTTTAAATACGGACCTGGATTTTTATCTAATTTTTGAAAAGGCTTTGGTCTCCCAAAACCAACGATGTATCATACTTGTCCGATAGTGGTAACAAATATTGTCATAAGTGAAATCGGGTCAGAAAAGATCGCCCCATCTCTGTCTAACACATTATCTCTTAAGGAAAAAATCTAGATTTGTTGATTTATTCACAAGTGCGATACATCGTTGGTTTTGGAAGACCAAAGGCTTTTTAAAAAGTAGATAAAAATTCCAGGTCAGTATTTAAAAAAATGAAGTTGATGAAGAGGGCCCGAAAGCGAAACGTCGAATTTAACATTTGATACCGCCAACTTGTAGAGAAGAAAAAGTGGCAATAAGAATGTGACATTTATTTTACTTTATCTCTCCAAACAAAGGCAGGAAAAAATAAAAATAAAATAGATGATTTTCGTTTTTTTACGGATATCTCCGGAAGTAGGTGGAATTTTCTAAATTTCTCGATGGCATGTCAATCACCCTTAAGTCGCGCAACTTTGCCCCAATTTAACCGACCTCGTATCTCTTACGGTTTTCGAGATACCCATACAAAGAAACAAATTTGTAGCACCCTGTATAGAAAATATATCTTGTATAATACTATAATGGATCAACCGTTGAATGAAAATAAAAAATAATTTCAAGAATCCACGGCGGAATGTCCCCTAATAAACTCGCAATAAACGAAACAACGTGCTTTCGCGTTGATCTGAGAATGGAAGTGCTACCGCCAGGTCTTCCAATCCTTGCAAACCAAACAAATGTACGACCATTACGACGTCATCGTTGCCATGGCAACCAACTAGTTGCGCTTATACTTTTGATGACTCGACGGCTCTCGAGCGATACCTCTTCCGTAAAGGTCTACACAAATGATAATGAAATTGTCACTGCTATCGGCGCGTACGCGAAAAGAAATATACATTTTCATTTGGGTTAGTTTGGGTTAGTCTGTTCTATTCAATAGTGGAGTTAACGGGCAATGTGCAGGTGGAGAGATTCTTGTTCTTGTTTTATGAAGCTTTGATTTTAATATTTGAAAATAATTGAATTATTACTTATTAGAGGGGTAACGGGAAACAGATTATTCCTAAACTAAGAACATTTTATCATTGAATCTTAAAAACTATATTATTTTACTGATGAATGAATTAATTGCATTTCTTTAAATTACAATATCTTGAGGAAGTGGCACTTCCCCTACTTCCGCTGAATAGCCGCCACTGCACCTCAGACAAACCAGATGAAGAGGTAGAGCAGTTCTATGACCAACTTGATCAAGCTCTAAAACTTACTAAGAAAAATGAAGTAAATATAGTAATGGGAGAATTTAATGCCAAGGTAGGAATGGGTAGGGTAGAGTACACTGTTGGTGAGCATGGTCTTGGAACAAGATATGAAAGAGGTGAAAAACTAATACAATACTGTGAAGAAAATGAACTTGTTATAACAAACACATGGTATAAGCTGCCCCCCCAGACCCCTTTATACCTGGAAGTCACCTCAGGATAACGATCAACATATTGTTCGGAATCAGATCGATTTTATAACTATTAATCGTAGGTTCCGAAACTCCATAACCAAAGTTAGCACGTTTCCGGGAGCGGGTATCCAATCCGACCATAATCCCCTATGTCCAAATATAAGACTGCGCTTAGCAAGTAGGAAAAGAAAGAAACCTAAAGAAACGCCCGACTCTAAGCTACTAAAAAATGAAGCAACAACAATAAAATATAAAGATATTCTAAATACTCAAATATCGCTATAGCAGAAGATGTCGAAGAACTCTGGTCCAACATCAGGAAATCATTTGAAAATGCAAATAGTACATGTCTTATTCAACCTAAAATAAAGACAAAAAACTAATGGATAACTGAACATATATTGGAACTAATGGAACAGCGTCGACTCTGCAAGACACAAAAAGACCGTCAGGGCTACTTGACCTACCAAAGGGAGATCCGCATGCACATAAGGGTTGCAAAGGAAAATTGTCTAACTGATCGATGCATAGAAGCCGAGAACCTCTATCGTCTGAGCGACAGTTTTCATTTGCATAAAAAAGTAAAGGAAATAGTAGGGCTGCACAACAAAAGACCCATAATCAATATCAGAAATGAGGAAAATAAATTAATTGTAGGTAGAATTGCTTGATACCTGGAAAAACTATACTTCCAGACTTTTTGATGACAACAGATCATTCAACTGCAGCGGCTTAATAACAGATTCACCATCTGGACCAAGTATTCTTTAAAGCGAAGTCACCCATGCAATAATATCAATGAAAAACAACAAAGCCCCTGGACCAGATAATATGTACTCCGAAACCTTCCACACATTAAACGAGAACAGCTTGGCAATAGTGGTGAAAGAATTCAACCAAATTTATGACACCGGAGTAATCCCCAAAGACTGGTTGCGTTCTACATTTATTACCATTCCAAAATCACCAAATGCGATGATGTGCAAGGATTACCGTCTCATTAGTCTGATGAGCAATTTTCTTAAACTTTTCCTTCGTGTTATTCATACCCGATTATACAAAAAATGTGAATAAGCTAGTGGATCAAGTCAGTTTGGTTTCAAAAATGGTTTTGGGACAAGAGAAGCCATCTTCAGCCTACAAACACTGGTTCTGAACTGCTACGACCAAAGATAAGACGTTTTTATGTGCTTTATAGACTACGAGAAAGCCTTTGATAACGTTAAGCATGATATTCTCCTAAAATATTTGCAAGAACTGGGTCTAGATGAGAAGGACATTCGAATTATTGCAAATGTTTACTGGAACCAAACAGCCGAAATCCGACTTCAAAACAACGACACCACAGACAATTTGCAATAAAGAAATGTGTAAGGCAGGGGTGTATTCTTTCTCCCATGCTCTTTAACCTGTACGTGGAGAGGGCATTTGTTGAAGCGATTTCGGGGAGCTATTAGGGTAAAAGGCATTCCCATTAATAACATAAGATACGCTGATGACACTGTAATCCTGGCCGACAGTGCGAACGATCTCCAGACTCTCCTAAACGATGTTAACAACTCGAGTGAGCAGTTGGGCCTTAAAATAAACATCAATAAAACAAAAGTTATGGTCGTTAGTAGAAATGATATCCCACCGATACAATTACGTATTAACGAAAAACGCATAGAACAGGTTAATATTTTCAAATACTTGGGATGTCTTATGAATAATAAATGGAATCCAGAGACAGAAATTAAGAGCAGGATTGGACAGGCCAGAACGACCTTTCAAAAGCTTCGAAAATTTCTTGCAAATAATGATCTGATCTGTTATGTATGGTCAGTTCTTTTGTATGGTGGAGACGTGGACCCTTAAGACATCGTCTATAAACAAACTCGAAGCCTTTGAAATGTGGGTACTTCGAAGAATGCTGAGGATCTCGTGGGTGGATAGAGTGTCTAACGAGGACGTTATTCGTCGAGCAAATCTTGAGGAGCGTGAGTTATTTGAGCACGTCAAAAAGAGAAAAATTTCTTATCTGGGGCACCTGATACGTGGTGAACGCTATTCGTTTCAACGCTTGATTTTGCAAGGCAAAATCGAAGGAAGTATCATGGCTGAGAAATATCCGGCATTGGACGGGCATACAAGACTCTCAAACTCTTCAAACTGCGAAAAATAGAGAAATTTGGTAAGAAGATGTTGGGAGGACGCCTACGCAGGAATCTGCACGGCACCCCAAGAAGAAGAAGAAAAAGTGAGTTCATCATACCCGATATATCGCCCAATTTAAACTGACTTTAAAAATACTATACCAAATTGAAAGTATCACAATTCTCTTTAAGCATAATTATTGAAAACCAATGTGTATTTTTTCGAAAAGATACTTTCACTTAATGACCTTATGTGGAGGAAGGGGAGTAATAACATTTCGACCAAGCCATGGATTTTGACGTTTTTTTCTTCTCATATAAAAAAAACCTTCAAACTTACTCCTTCATTTTACTAACTAGCTTTGAATTTTGAAGACATAAAGTTGCTCTATATTAATGCATCTCTTAATAGGATTTCGTCAGTAATAATATATAGGTAATAATATGCATTATAATCGCCTTAACGATTGATAATTTCTTTATTTTTTTTTTCGAAAATACGAAGCGAAATTAAAAAGCACCTGATTTCATCTTTACGTTTTGCGTCATGTTACATCTAGTTATATTATGTGCGCAAGTTAATTTATTAAACATAAGAAACAGTTACCTGAAGGCTTTTTGATATTAGCCATTACTAAGATATTGTAGGGCATCAAAGAGTAACACTCCTTGGAGTTCAACTTCTTATATGGGTATACCAGTTTTTGAGCTAAGACTGGTCCCGTATTCTAAAATTCAGGGTCTATATACGGTTCCTGAAGCTTTAAAGGAAACACATGTCGAAAAAAACCTCTAAGATTCTTGATGGGGTCGACTGATCCCCCTTTGCGGAGTCGACTAACTTCCCATGTTTGATTTCTAAATCTAAAGTTAAGGTGACTCAAATTGTTCGACGTATACTACCAGATTTTTATATATCGGATCGTTTTTAATAGGTGGTATGTCTTCGATTAGTTAGATTTCTACTTAAGTGAGAGCCTCTTATCAGACAGCGGTTTTGAAGTATCTGTGGATCACTCTCCTGAATGTCCTGACACTATGTCACAGAGTCATAGAGAATTGCTGAGCGTATTATAGTAGTTATAAGGTATCAGTTTGTTCCCTGGGCTTAAAAAGGACCTGGGTTTAGTAATCATATGTAGATTATGCCTAGCGTAAAGCATTTTCCAAACGACTTAACTTATGAACCTGGCTAATTTTAGTCTTTCATCTATGGTTGGTTATGATCAGGTAGATACTTTATTGACTTAGTCGGTAGTGACTACGTAGAGTTTGTATATAGGTCAATTATGCCGCGCTCCATATCTAGTAGCAGCATTACTACGCTTGGTTCAGCATTGAGACCAGCGAAGGTTCGCCAATCGAAATATTTGCATGAGAAAACAGCTTCGGCTTTTGGGACCAAGTCGTTATTGACAGTAATTCCGATAAAAGTGGCTTAAATTTCACGTTCAGTCTTTTAAGATTTTCCGCGTTTGCGTAACTTACGTCAGCTTATGGGCATTACTTCAAGATATGTAACTTTAACATGCTTCTTAGAATATAGTGTTTCGTTAACGATACTATAAAAAAAAGTATCCAAAACTGCTTTGTCCTTCAATGAAAAGATAATCATACTCAACGTACACAAGGCGAACAAACATCAGAAAACTACAAGTAGTGTCGACAGTGAAGTGGAAGTGTGTTCTAACATGACTGGAATTGGTGATTCAACCATGCACAGGCATGCGGTGTGGTAAAAGAACCCAAACCATCTTCAGGAAGACTTATGATGTCTATTGCTGACGATGAGAAAATAGCCAGAAGAAGAACAGCTCATTCATTTTATTTAAATAAAGAAATCCCAACTTTGGATAAAATATTGTCTGCCTTGAAAGAAGACCAAAATATTCCAGAATTAGGAAGAATGAAGTAATGGAAACCTTCCTGAAATAAGCTTTACGTAAGAGAAGTTAAGCAGAAGATCTCTACTGATTGAAAAAGACGAAATTAATTTTTGGAGGAGGAGTGGTTTGCGATCTATAAAATGCGTGACAAAAATCTAAGTGTAGTGCTTTTCAGAAAACCAAGTCAAGTTCGAGGAGAATATGGTGAAAAAAGAATTGTACGTTTACATAATGACCATTTCACAAAATATGTTATTGCCAAAAACTAAAAAACGTAATATCACAGTACTTCTACTTCCGAATGAAAGATGTTCAAATGTATTTTCATGAAGCCTTGAAACAATTAAACGCAGAAACATGGTGTACTTGCATAAACCACGTAATTAAAGGAGAAAAAAAAATGTGGGAATTAGATCCAATTCATGGACCAGACCATAGAGCCATTGATTATAAATCCGGATGAAACTGACAGTTCCTCAGATATTCAACTATTTTCGGATGATTGAGTGAAAATCTTTATGATACATAAATAGGCATTAGCCGTTGCACCCTGTTTAATATAAATTGAATTATATAATATTCTGTTATACGGCAATACTGTTTTGGCAATATTTGTTATGGCATGCAATGTATTATTGTTAAAAAGTATGTATTCAATTCTGTAATTTCGTGTTAAGCATTTGTATTAAGTATGTATATAGATAAAATAATAAATAAATCGCTCTTTATACATATATATGATGGCGTATCAAGTGCACTGCTCTGTTGTGAAAATATAAATATTATTGAAGGGTCTGAGGAAGGGCCGCTATTGTATACCATCTGTTTTCAGTTGTTTCAGGGTGAGAGAAGGGAAATACCTGGATTGTCTACATAAATAGCTCCGATGCATACCTATTGCCACCCTCCTGTTGCTAGTTAAAAATAATAACGATGACGCCATAACATTGACAGATGTCAAAATGCAAAAAATGTAATATCATTAAAATGAGTAAAACTGAATAGCTAAATCGACGTGTTTTGCATATTTATTAATAATACTAGGAATAATTAGTACACTGCTTTTAGATCTTTCAAAATAATTTAATGATATATTTTTCTCTACATATGTTTCTTCTTGATGAGGCCTTTATCAAAAGTACTTGTATACTAAAATCTAAATTGTTATACCCTACTAAACCGCCTGACGGTATTTTGTTTTTATTGCACTGCCAATTATGCAGGTGTTTAAAGAGCAAGTCAGTTGGTTGTTTTTGAGACTTTTGGATTTCTAGATACTCCAAAAGGTTCAGCCTTTTGCTTTTTGTTTCCGTGTGTAAAAGTTTGACATTATTTGTATCTATAAAATGGTTATTTTCTATACAATGTTTTGCTAAGCCAGAGTTTTTAATATTATGTAAAATCGATTTTTTGTGTTCTTTAATCCTAATATTTAGGTTTCGACCAGTTTGTCCTACGTATACTGCTTCACAGTTAAGACAATTTATGTTGTTAGCACCAGATTTAGATTGTCTGACAATTTTGTCTTTATTATTTATTAATCTTCTCCCTAGATTATTCTTATTAACCTGAATTGCTTTACAGCGAAATTTATTTAATTTTTTTGAAACTTTATCTGTAATTTTCGGAATATAATTGATAAATTTAAACGGCTCCTCTTCTAATGCCAATGTAGGGTTATAAAATTGTTTAGTTAAAATGTTCTTCTGTTTTTTCTCTATTATTTTGTCAATCAAAGCGATCTTATAACCTTTATTAATTGGAATCTGTTTGATAATGGATACTTCTCTGTGGAAACTCGCCGAGTCTAGGGGAAAGCTGAAAAGTCTATGGATGAGACTATGAAAAGCAGAAAGTTGTTTTTGCCAGGATTGGTTAACGTCTTTGTGAATTATTGCATCTGTTGTTGTTGGTTTCCTATATATATATATATAT
>JAEQML010079849.1:0-11825 GCA_016904865.1 Pissodes strobi | reverse complement strand
TATCCAATTTCGATATCACGTTGGGCTACAAAATGTATATGTAGATAAGTTACATTTAGTATATTTTGTAATATAATTATTTTCAAGGAACCACTATAGTTTGCACAACATATTCAAATTAATTCCTACCTCTTGTGCCTACTAAGTCAGCAGGAACAAGCAGGTGTCCAATTTCGAATTCACGTTGCGCTACAAAATGTATAAGATACTAATTTAACCATTTATCGCACAGACATATTTACGTCATTTTTCGTAAACGCTTTGTAGCTAAATATTTAAAAATTCAATGGCTAAATATCTAAACAGCTTTGGATGGCCCAGATGATGAAATGAGTTCAAATACCTACTTAGCCACTGTTTGCACGTTTAGTAGGACGTTTTTGCGATTTCTTGAGTCAAATATCACAAAATAAAATAACAAATTACATTGCAACTTTTTGGTGACTTATAATGTGAGTGTATACAAATTTTAGTTGATATAGGCAAAGAGCAACGCTTAAAATACTGGTAGGTGAAATATTTACAACAAAATTCCAAAACCCAATTTTACAAGGTTTTATTTAAGTACGTGGCTAAACTTCAGGACATGTCTCTCTGAGTGAGTTTAAGACGAAGAGTTTATATAAACATAGGTACGGAAATGCATTGTTTCCAAAATACAGGGTGTTTAAGAAAAAAAAATGTGTTTTTCGGATTAAGGAACTAAAAATACAATGCTACTGGACTTAATAATTAATCTAATTAGGGCTAAATTAACCCCTTACTAGAGTAAATACCACTGCCAAATTTTAACAAAATCGACTAAAAGATTATGATTTTCCCTCTATTTTACTTGCTTTATGTCTTTATACGCTAATTAGAAAAAGTTGATTTTAGCTTCTTCTATGATACATCGCAGATATTATTATGATATGTATCAGCCAGATAAGTTGGTTATGTTCTGTATGATTCTTTTAGTTTGTAGATTGTACGTTTTATAATAGAGTGTTAGCTTTCTTAACATACTTGTATAGATACGTTTCAAGTAATTTTAAAATGTCTTTCAGTTCACCAATAGAATCTATCATTTTAACAACCTCCTTCCACCAAAACAAAAATCATTCATCATTCATACAGCTTTCAGATAAAGTTAGTTACTTACAATCCAGTAGTTTTATCAAAACTGTGCATAGCCTCTGATTATCAATAAATACCAGCATTTAAAGAATACAATAACAGGGTGTAATATACTAACCTCCTCTACCATTGTCACCTAGATGAGCAGGCAAGTTTTCAATCTCAATACCACGTTGGACAGGGAGAGCCAATCCTTAAAAGAATGAACAAAATAATATATTGTACCTTTTGTGTCCAGGCTGTAGGACTGGCCAGACTAACCCAAACTATAGACGAGTCACAAAAAGTCTATAAACTGTGCATCGAAGAAATTTTTAATTTAAAAAAAGATATTTTAAGTACGACACAAGATATTAAAATACAATTTTTGGTGTTCGTTTCCCTGGCCCGCATAACTGCATGTGCCAATGGACAAATAATGTATACAGAGTGTGAAACGCCCTAAATGTTTGCAAAAGTCGGTTCACTCCGAGAATTTACAAAATAAATATTGGTTCTTCCTTACCAAAATTATCTTTGATAATATACATACAAGAAATCGTGCCAAACTTCATATTTTCATTTGTTTTCAAAATATGCACCTTTTTCGAAAATGTCTAGGTTTTTATATAAGTGAAATCTTAACATGACATCTTGTATATAAGACAAACATTTTTTACCTATTTTATGGACAGTAGTGATGGCGTTAACATTAGCAGTAGAATGCATGAATAAGGTAATTTCAAATTTGTTTGTTTCAATTAATTTTCGTACAATCCACTTTAGAATAAAGTTAGACTGAAGATAATGCCAGTATACCAATTTTGAGAATAATCAACCTTTTTAGCCGAAACGGTTTTTTTTTTCTCTAGCTACATTATTAGTCTAAGGTGTTTCTTTTTAACTCCAAAAAGTATGGCAGTACATTGGTCCTTAAATTTAAGATTATAAGGACCAATGTATCTCTCGCTATGCTTTATTTAATTTGTTATATCAGAGATTAAAACAAAAAATTAAAAAACACTAAATCTTATCGCGGATATAGAGGACATGCAATGAAAAGAGACCCAAAATTGTATCTGTTTCCCACATATTTTCCTACATACCACATTTTGTAAATTGTTTGTTTATGATATGCTGAAGTCAAAAAAAAAACATTATTGAAATAATTTATGTTTAAAATATTAAAATATTCTAAATTGTCTCTTGCTTCATTTTTGATACAATAGAGAGCTGTCGGCAATAAAGAATTATCCCATTTACAAAATGCATCTTTTAATTTCGAGCAGGCAATTGCATGGTCCTGTTGCAATGCAGGGGACATTTTTATGCCCCAGAAAATAAATCAATAGTTTTTAAACAGTGAACTTTTCAACTAGACATAGCATTTAAATTAGCATTCAAATTTAGTGTGTGAACTCGCTTGTACAGCAACTGGAAAATGTTCCTTCCAAAAACTATTTCTTCTGGTATCAAGAACATCATATCAAAAGTGAATTTCGAAATCTAGAATGTTGGTAATAGATGTTAAAATGAATTTTCAATAAAAATACTGGGAAGCCAGTTAGCAGTAAAACTTCCAACATAAGCAAAATAAGTATTCTTTATTCAAAGAATAACCATCCCCTTTTATGGGAACTACACATGTTTACCTTAGTACTCAGTATTTAAAATAGTATCCTTTACAAGTTACTTGAAGTCAAATTGTATTTACGTTACGAAAAAGCTTTTCTTGGTGAAGCTTGAAAGAAGTATAATCACAGATCTATATAGCTACGCAACAGATACCTCTTCCAATGCCTTTTGCGCGGGGCCAAAAATGTTCACCGGCTTTCGCGAGCGGATGAACCAGTCGTCTAGGAACGGGTCGGTGTTGTCAAGTTATCACGTCGAGCAATATTTCTGCAGACTTTTCGACCGGTTCAAAACGTCGAGTTTTATGATTAATATTTATGTATCAAATTAACACAAATATATTTTTTAGAAAAATACGATTTTCACATTTTTTATTAAGTATGATAGTTTATTAATGAAACGGCAATTTAAATGAACAAATTTATAATATTGATAGTAGAGTTCAAAATAAAATTAAATGGTACTTTGACATGTCGATAAACATTTCAAAAATTTCTTTGATCTTCGGAACAAAAACCTGCGTGATAATATTATTACTTAATACAAATAAGAGATATTACAGTATAAGTTAACAAAATTTGTAATGACCTTTCACACCGATATTTAAGGTGAGTTTTAGCTCATGTTCAAGCACACCATTCACTGAATCTTGTAATGAACTTTAATTTGACATAATATATCATACGATTGCCAAGAAAATGAGTAATACCATAATGTGACATGAGAGGTAAGCTACAATTCGCAACTTGGCAACACGGAGGGGCAAAACACGTCTAAATAGGAAAATATTTAAGTTTATTGCATTATTGGCGAGCGACACTTTTAATACCGGAGTAGGCATCTGTTGCATAGCTATATAGATCGGTGGTATAATGCTGAAAGAAAGCAATCGTTATTGAAAATCAAGAAAAAATTGAATTAGTAAAGCAGTAGGTAATATGGTGGCTTGAATTGATGTATCAAACGTTTATATCTTATTATTATAAGAAATTTAACCATGAAGAAGAGTTTAGTGATTCTTATCAGCATTTTGTAAAAAGAAAGCTAACCACTTATGTGGTCACAGTTTATTCCGCTTTTGCTATTTTACAAGTTATGAATGGATTGAAAAGGTAAAAAATTTGCTTCACAAAATCCAAACTACCGTGCGGGCCGGGCCGTGGGACGCCCTATATCCTTGCGAATTTTTCTTTCTTTGACGAGAGTAGAGACGGCTTTTTTGTGAGTTCGGCAACCAAAAATATACAATAAATCCATTTTTATTATCTTGAAGCATAAAAAACTGATTGTTTTCAAAGTGAATATTACGAATACTATAGAGGGTTTTAAGTTCTAAACTTTGCTTCTGTGGAATGTGTTAAGTATGAAATTTAGTTTTGCATATTTTTAATATTCAAAAAGTGGAACCAGTAAAATACATTTAGTATTTTACTGGCTCCACTGGCGACCTGCGGCCGCCCTAAGGTTCGCCGCCTTTGTGCCTGCACAACCTGCACACCCCTAAGAACGGCCCTGACCGTTCTGTATAAACCATGTTCATCATATTACGCGGTTACCTGATCTCTCAAAAGAGTTAGCTCTTGTGGAAAAACGGTTTCGGTTAATTTTGTTGAACTTCCGATTCGTTATCGATAACGATTATAAATAACGGTTTCCGCACACATCCCCCCTTGTATGTACTTATACTTACCACACAATTGATCTTTATTGTGTGTTTTAATTCGCAATTTATAGCTTAAGTTGATTGATGTCAATAAAAAAGTTAAATCATATTCAGTGAAACGAAACTGTCAACTGCAAGAGATCTTGTACCTCCAAAACAAAGCATGTTCGGCAATTTTGCCAAGAACAACTTTTCACGGCGCCGCGGCGGCGTCGAGATCCAACAAATCATTAATTAAAAACAAATTGCCGAAACCATTTTCCATTAGGCTATGTTCTTTCTTAGCATTGTTGTTTTGAAGCCAAAATAGTGATTTTTGTTACAAGTACCTAAAATAAAGTTTTTCAGGACGAATCATTGCTGTTTCCGGAGGAGGCATTAGCCGAGTCCGGAATAGCAGATGAGTCCTGAAAAACTTCATTTAGGTACGTGTGACAAACACTATTTTTTGTCATACGCTCCGAAAATTTTGTTATACGTTTTTTGCAATTCTTCAGAACGCTTAAATTTGCAAATTTACCATAATTTTTGAAATCATAATGTTCGAAAAAGTAAGCTTAGAAAGTGATACCGTAGTAACTATTTGACAGTTTTGTCATGTCATTCGAAATTTGACATTTAGACATATTCAGGAATTTTGGAGTAGTCCGTAAAAGTTGCCATGACGACTGTTAGGGACTAGGCCGAAAAAGAAGCATTTTACGGCCTTAAATGAGTCCGTAAAATAGCTATTTTTGGGAGCGTATGACAAAAATATCATTTTTTAAAAAGAACCTGGCTTTAATGAGATACTGTATTCTAAAAATTTACAAAATAGTTTTTCTGAAGCATTTACAGACTTAGAGTAAAAACTTTTGGTACGTTTTCATTACACGCCCTACATATCTACAATGATATGTCCCTTTTATTTTAGATGAGAATTGGCGATATTCAATATAAAATACGTAGCCAAAGAGAAATAATTAAAGTGTTAGGTACGATACGAAAGTTGGTTCTGAAATCCACATTTTCATATATAGGAATATTTTACCTTTTGTTTGATTAACAGTTATTGCAATACCAACAATAAACAATTTTGAAAAACTCAAAAAAATTGTTATGCAATCCAATTTCATTTTTGAGTTATTGAATTCAGAATTAATTTCCGCTGGAAATGAGGCGGAAGGAACAAAGCATACTGTATAATTTGGAAAAAATGAGGTTGGCATTACCAACGTGACATCATCGGCTATTTTGAAACGAACAAAATACTTCCAGACTACCTCAAAGATATCTATTATGATTCGTTAAAATAGTTTTGAGAAATAATTGAAAACTACGAAGATACATTACACATAAAAATGTTTGCATTAAAAAAAAAAAGATTTGCCGAAAACCTAAATCAATTTTAAATGAAAAGTACAAAATATTTTTCATTGAAAAAAATCTTTTGAAGGCCTATTATAGTATAATACTTCGAACACCATTTAACCGAATTTGACAAATTAAACATTAATGGATTTCAAAGGTGCTGATTAAAGATATTTCTTTAAAAAACAGACATTCGTTTGATTCTGTTAAGCCTACGATGATTTTGAAATTTTATCACCTCGATAAGTCAACATTCGAGGCAGTCATAAACCATCCAAATTTCATTAACATCGCATAAGTAGTTTCTGGGCCATAACAGTGCTTTCACAAAAACTGAGACACTCTAAAGTAGTCTAATATTCAATGCAACCGACATTTTTGAATGGCTGGGTTACAGTTACATTAACCTCTGATACTGAAAGATAATTTGATAATTCGGTTTTACCTACGGCCTCAATAAACTTACTAATAAATTTGAAGAACAACTTACCTTGAACAAGGACTACTGCCATTAAAAATAGAAGCTTCATATTGATTCTTTCAATATTTCCCCACAAAGAAACTGTACACTTGGTGAATTCGAACACAATATATATACAGAAAATAATCAATTTCATACGTCATTTTAATTTTAGTAGGGATCATAAAAATAATTTTAGATTCATAATTTTTCAAAGTAAATCCCTTTATAACTTAAGATCGGACACAATGACATTTGAATATCAACAATGCAGTAGGAGGAAGAGATTATTAGAACATAAAATAATAAAATGCAAATACTATTGTGTAAGGATGAGGAATTAGAAACGCAGTTACATTAACGTATATCAAAAATTTTGGCACAAAATTTAGTGCCCCAAAATTCAATGAGGGATGTTGCAAAAAATTGCGCCTTGTTGGGAAGCATGGACTAATAATGAAAACATTCTGCAGATAGTTTCTGAAGTAGGTCATCCAACAAGATGGACCAGATCAGTAGATAGAACTCCCTCTCAGCGGTCATTTCTGTCTGCTTAGAATTAATGTTAGTTTCACTTGAAGAGGATATAATGAACTTTTCTAGACACTGTCTTATAGCGGTTGATACTTTTCTTCCCTCCAGTGCCCTTTCTGAACACAGGATTAAAGCTCCAATAAAGCTCTTTCTTTATCTAGAAATGGGTTTACCGCTCATCTACTGACTTTAGAAGTACCCAGCCAAGTCTGTAGATTTACCTGTTTTATATGATTAATAAGGCTCACTCAAAAGGAAAGCATCAAGTACGTTACCTCCGATACGATCAACTAATCTTTCTAGGGTTTTGACCGTGAATGCGTGGTTCGATACGTTTGCCAAATATATAATCTTCGCCTTCTGCCACACGCTCGGTACAAATTTTCAAGCTAAATAGCACGTCAGCATTTTGCATAGGTACGGAATCAGTACATCGTGTCCCTTTTACTAAACGAAGTCAAAAACTAACAAAACATCTTATTATTTAGGAAATAAAGGGCTAACTCCTTATTATACTAGCTCATGAAGAATAAAATAACGATGGGGTGTGTGATCAGTTTTAGTTCCACTTGAAATAATCAGTTAATTAAATCCTTCTAGTTAAGATGTTTAGAGTGATATTCTATTGCGAAACTATGGCATACTGCAAGTTAACTTTGGCGACACATTGTCCCGGACTATTAACCCATTTTCCAAACTGGAAATGGTATAATAAAGTTGTCTTCGGCTGAATAAATGAAATTGTTAAGTTTTAACGTTGACAAATGCATCGGGCTTAGCCCGCGCACACCAGGGAGTTGGATAATCTGGCAAACAGCGAAATGCCGTTGAAAATGGACTTTTCTGAAGTCGGTCTTCCTTTTTCTCGCTAACGTTAAGCCTGCAATCTAGCCGGGTAATTTATCGATACTTTCCAAGTCTAATAGAAGATCAAACAGGATTTAAATAATGTTATTACAATATAATACACTGATGGAGGATATTATAAAATGTGAATTGTTATAAATATAGCTGTCGATACATATAGAATAACTTTAAAGTATCAAAACGCTTAATTAGTACCTAATAAATAGAGTTTAAAAAAACTAAAAAAAACGCGCTTTAATGATCAATCAAACTAAAAAACAAGAAATATTTATGAATACAGGAAGAAAATAATAATGAACGAAAAATATTAGTATTATTGTGAAAAAAGCGTGGGGCGCTTTGTGCTATATTTTATGTACATCGAGCACCCCACGTTCTTTTCCCAATAATACTAATATTTTTCGTTCATTATTATTTTCTGCCTGTATTAATAATTATTTCTTGTTTTTTAGTTCTATTGATCATTAAAGCGTGTTTTTTAGTTTTTTAAACTATATTTATTTTCCACTTTTTAGTTCGATGTACTATGAAAGCATTTTTTAAACTATATTATTTAATCCTGGCGATCCTCACCAGGATAATTAGATAAACTTATAAAATCACTGTATTGTCGTCGGTCCTTGATAAGCCTTCGTTGCACAGCTACGGCCAAAAAACGATTTTCCCCCAAATCCCCCCCCTAAATTAGAGGCCCGCCGCCCCCCATGTAGCTCAAGGTAGCCCCCCAGGTACCACACCTCCCATAAAAATTTGGACCCCCTACTCCCTCCCGTTCTGCCGGAATAATTTTTGTTAGTTTCTTCTTCTCCCCCCTGTTCTGGCCGAAGGGGGGGGGAGGGGGTACGACCTCCAGTTTTGGCACAGAATCTTCATTTTACCCTGTCTACATCCCCTGAAAATTTCAGCCCTCTACCTCATCGGGAACATGCCGAACGGATCGCGAGCTGGCGGTCGTCAGTTACAAACAAACAAACAAACATACATACAGGTGAAGCTAATAGAAGCGGTTTAAGCGATCCGCTTGAATCCATTGATTTTATCCTAACTCTGCAGAAGTCCAATTTCAGTTTAGGTTTTTGAACACTATGATAATTTCTAGATATTATATTTTTAATATCATATCATACACCCAAATTCACCAGTTTCTTGAAATGTTATCTCTTTAAGCTAGATACTAAACGATGCTTTATGAGAAACAAAAGATAACCTTTTTATTCCAAAAATCCCCCTATGTAGCCTGATCCAAAATAAAAAATAGCAATTTTTAGATGTGGACACTTCCAACATTGTTGCGCATGTGCCTGGGATATATACTGTGCACCAACTTTAGCACACAATTCTAAAAATCGTTGAGAAACAAATTATTTCAATTTTGCGAATAAATATATATTTTTACATTTAGTTCACTGTTGCTTATTGGAGGAATTGCAAATACATGGATATGTCTATTTGATTTTCCTCCATTTGCAAAATGAATTTTAAATTTTATTAAGTATTTCCGTGTTACAATTAATTCACAATGCTGGCTTTATCGGAATCAGACCGGGTGGCATTAATAATTCCGTACATGCATTTGGCACTTAGGAGTTGTTATTGGTCAAAGTATTCAAAATTTGAACTTCTATCCAATCAACACGCACGGGTGCGAAAATCGTGTACGGAATGTAATTCGGTGCCAAATTTAGGTACGGAATGTAATAAATACTTTTGCAGTGTAAGTATTTTCCGAAGGCTTCAAAGAGTATGGTAGAAGATCGGAAAGGATGAGAGGCGTCTTTTAAAGACAAGCGCCTTGAAACACCGGTTTGTAGTTAGTACTGTTAACTTCACGCATGGCCCTCCGCTCGCTTCGCTCGCTCCGGGGTGCAACCAAACAAAACTAACGCAAATTTAAGAAAAAGAAACAAACATATCATAAAAAATATAAAAAATCTTGCCACTGACGAGAATCGAACCCGGAGCCTCGTATCACAAGCACAGCATCTAACTACTGCCGCCACCAGGCTTACTGAAAGCGATTCACTAGACGGCAAAGACATGCTGCTCCATAAACTGTTACTACATTCCGTACCTGAATTTGGCACGGAATTACATTCCATACACGATTTTCGCACCCGCGCGTTGATTGGATAGGGGTTGAATGGTTTGACCAATAAAAATTCCGTAGGTGCCAAATAGATGTACGTAATGTATAAATGCGACCGCGAGTCTGCAAAGTACCTCTATGCAAAATTAATTTATGGGTCGCTACAGCTTTAGAGTCGTACAATATTTAATACAGTTTCGGCTGGAATAATTGTCTTATTCACTAAAGAACGCGGATAGTCAATTTTTCTGACATACAGAAGGCTAGGAGAACGATATGCATAGTGCACCATCGTGAAAAATGCGAGTTATCGTAGTGGCTAAGTACCTAAATATGTGGAGGTTGAATAATTTTGGAGACCAGTACGGCGTTAATTCTTGCAGATAGAGAACAGCTAATAGCAATTGCACATCGGTCCAAGACCAACATTTAAAAAAAGCATAATTATGATTACATTCGTCCCTTATTTTGGGGATAATTTCATACATATGCATGATAATGCTCTACCACATGTGGTAAACATATATAGTAGCAGTACGCTTAAAAGGTCAAAAATGCTTCCGTACTACTTGTTTCTCCAAACATATTAAATGATCTTCTTTTAAGATTGTTCAAAACTTGCCATAAATCGACCAGAGGCCAAATATGAACGATATTAAATCATATCAATTTGAGAGACCAATGTTAAAATGTAGCAGCCGACAAATCAGAAACAATTCCAGATAAACTGCCTTAACGGATAAACATATAAAAAGTCACAGACAAACCTTTAGGAAAGTTTTGCAATTCATTTGGACATTGTAATGGTAAATAAATCGGCGTAGTCAGTTCCAGTATGAAGAAATGGCTTGTTGCCAAAAACTCGTGAAATAAGTAACGCCAGAACTGACAAAGTCTGAGTTTTCCACCATCTCACATAACGTGACCGGACACATCTAATTGATTGGTTAGCGAACAAAACTCAAAATCTTTTAGAACTAAGAAATTGACTGTTGGAACTCGAGCATGAAGGTACTGGAGGTGAATGGATCCAATAAGAAAGTTGTTGAAACGGCAGCCACTACGAATAAAGTACGGGGATGTGCGGTCATAACTAATTGAAGCACTTCGGATGCAAACAACTACCCTGGGGAAAACGAAGCAAGCTTACTAAAAAGAATTAAATTATTTAGTCTGTATATTAACTGGATTTCAGTAAGTTACTGAATTCTTTTAACAAACATCAACAAAGACTTTTAAAGTTCAAAGGATGTAAGTGAACCAAAACGTTTAAGACGAGTACGTATATAGTTTGGACTGACATTGGTCAATAAATCCAAGCATATTTGCTAGGATGTGGTTGGATAAATAAAGGTAAGAATGTGAATAAAGTAACGAATCAATAAGTCGGGAGTAATGATAGGAAAACCGGAATTAGACAGAACCTGTGCCGAACACCGTGAAGAACAGTGGAGCAACTCACATGGCTACATTTCGCGTGGTCAAATATCCACAAGATGTTCTGCAAATAAAATTTTAAAAAATGAAGAATGTATCTTTTCTTGAATAAAATAGACTCGATTGTCCTCAAATGTGGGTCTTATTTGTGCGTTGAAGATTTAATCCAGGGCGCCACCCATGAACCATAACAATAAACATTTTAAAATTTCAGTTTATCGCTAAATGCTTTCAAACCAAAGGATACAAGATTAGCGTTTAGAACTCCAGCTCAAAATTCGAGGCAAGGCACACTTTTACTGCGAGCTATTTTGAATGCAAACAAAATTAACTGAATTGCTTCCTAAGATATAAGAACCTACAAAACTTTTTCTCGATGGCATCTTCAAAACAGTGAATTTCATCTACGTAGGGTAAATGGTTGCCTTTAAGTGAATTATTTGTTCCATTATTATGTATAACTTTTTAAAATTAACTATTTATTATCACTAAAAACGACCAAATTATTTTTTATTCTAAATTTATTGAAAATAAAAATATAAATTAGCGATTCTGCTTAGAAGTTGGTAATGGAAACACTTTTTCTGCTATTAGCCTTCTCGATCAATAGCTGTAACTTCTCGAAGCAGCGAGTACAGGCACTTTCTTCAACAGGTGCAGGTGGAGCTACTTCAAATAGGTCGGGACTTTCAATGAGG